>QFET01002409.1:0-13827 GCA_003316355.1 Tuber calosporum
TCCTAATAGTATCATCAGAGTCCCTTTGGGATTCTCGAGATACTTGGGAGTAGGTTACACAGAGGGTGCCGGAGTAGATAATAAACGCTGGTATGTAAATAATAGTATTGATTTAGAAACATTTAATAGAATATATTAAACAAAGTAAGATAAATACATTCGAAAGAACACAGAGCGGCGCAAATGAGACGTATAATGATATTTTCTAAGCGAGCAGGGATGAGAATAAAATAGTAAAGTTTAAGGGATTCATGGCGTCTCAAAGAAGACGATGAGGAGCAGATTGAGTACAGACTTCAGTGTGGAGCGCGAAAGAATTAATTACAAATGCGTACTATGGAAAGAAGGAAGGTTTATATGGGAACGACACAGGTGCGAAGAGAGCATATTATGATGTGAGGAAGGTCCCCAGGGGGACGGCGTCCATAACGGAGAAATCAGGGGGAAGGGAACGTACCGAGTTATGATACGGACCAGAGACACGCAGAGGTTTTTCCGGACTCAGACAGGGAAGAATGAGCCGCACAACGTCCAAAGTGGCGCAGTAGGAAAAGCTAAAACAAAACGGGAGTCAGTTAGGCGAGATGGATTCCGGTGTGAAGTAAGCACAGGGCTACGGATAAAAGAGAGGGATGAATGACGTTGGGGGTCTGGATTGAGCTCTGGAGAGGCCCTGGGAGTTTTCTGACAACGATAGAATTACGGGAGGGACTGGAAGGACAGGGGGAGCTGGCATTACCAGCCTGTTCAGGGAGATATATAGGTAATACATGAGGGAGAATTTCTTTTCGCTGATGTATTCTATTTCATATTAGCCTTTGTAATTTTAATTATTACTTTGATGCACTTACTTCTTCAATTATTATTCGTTCCCTTTCAAAATCTATTTTTTGTAGTTTTTGTATTGGTCCTCTTCTTCTTTGTACTCGATACTTTGCCTTTACACTATTAATCAGTTTATTCATCTCATATAACTTCTTCTTATATTCAAATCAAATATGCAACTTATTAAACAGGTTATGCATATTTCAAAAATCTGGCTACGGTCATATCTATCATATTCTGACATGTATCTCTGTTATGTACACTGGCCACATTATTGATTTGATATTGTACTACGCATTGTTGTTAGTTACACAACTCTTTACTTACCCTCCCACTCTAATGAAAATTAAAATACTTACTTTATAGAAAAAATATAATTTATTCTCAAATTAAATACTGACTATCTAATTTAAATAGTGTTTTAGTAATATAAATGCTATAAAAAGGATGTCTAATCAGTACTTGATAAGTTGTGTATGGTAATGTATCTTTAGTCTATCCTTCCACTTACAGAACACATGCAACAGTCTTTACACTATTATTTTTTCTTATGTAAGTATGAAAGTTCTTATTGGTTATTAGTTCTTGCTAGAATTTCAACACATCTAGGGTTTCATACTTCATAGAGATTTTTCTTTTATTTAATATCATATTAATAGTTTTACTATATATTATTTACTTTTTATACCATTGTTGTTTTTATTTTTCAATCACTTGGGGTGTGACTTATTCTACCATACCCTGGTGTATTATATCATAGGATTATGGTGTGAGGCTTGAATGAGGTTTTGGCCTGCTCCCTATGGATATTTGTAATGTTGTTGGTAGCCGTATGCCCGCTAGGACGGTGTCTCCATTTTTAGTCAAAGAATAAAGTTGATTAAATGTCTTAGTCATATAGGCCAAGAAAACAACTCCAGTATAATATAGATAGAGACTAAGGAGTGGCTCTAACGTCCCCGCTTCTCTTTGTGATATATGTTCATGGGCTACACACAGCAGATAACCCAGAAGAGAGCTTTTCTACTTCATATGTGAACGACTTCCAGATTACAGTGGGGTCCAGTTCATCGTACCGGAATTCGCTTTTGCTGGAGGGGGAGGTGGAAAGGATCAACAGTAGAGCAGAAGATCTGGACCTTTCCTTCAGTATCGCCAAGACAGAGCTGGTGTACTAGAGAATACCAAGAGAGAGGCAAGAGGTCTCCAAGTGTCTGATAAGGTTTCAGTCTCACATTATACAGTTGGCCATAAGAGTGGTAAAGTGGCTAGGTTTTTGGCTCGGCGATAATGAAGAAACAACAACACACTTTACGAAATGGTTGGCGCTTACAAAGGCTGCCTTCTTTAGAATTCAGAGATTGTCGATGCCAGGAAAAGGACTTTCGCCCTATGGGTCTAGAAGATTGGCCAAGGGTATCCTATTGCCAACCATGCTTTATGGGGCGGAGATCCTTACCCCAAGCATTAACTTGATAAAAAAGATGTAGACCTTTTGGAATCGAGTCTTCAGATAGATAGCCAAAGCCTTCTTCTCCACCTACCTGACGGCTCTGTCAGCGGAGCCATGTTTAGCCCCGGTCTGACACTACCTGCTACAAGCGTTCCTGATGGCAGCAGTCCGCATAACCTCTGTGATCCCAGGGAATAACATCGCGACCTCAATGCTGCCTGAGGGCTTTCCACTCCCAAACAGCTTCAGATACACCATAAATAGGAGGAAGGCCTTTTACCGAAGTGGTAGTCTATGGCCAAAGGTTTGGGACTCAACTTCTACCACCTCGGTCCAGGTCTGCCTCCTGATTGATGAAATAGGCGCTACGGCTGCTGGGATATACCAGTCTAGGCCCTATCCGGTAAATCCAAACCGACTCACAATGGTACAAGAGGATACTGCAAAGGCATATATCGAGGCCAGGGAGTGGGTTAGGAAAGTGGTACATAAGAGATTGGTACAGGAGTCATACCCGGACTACTATATATATCGACCGCAATTCCGTGATTGCTGCATCATCATGATGCTTCTGATATTTCAGGCCAGTAGGATACACCAGATGAGATCGAACAAAAGTTATTTAAAAGGGCAGGCAAACTAGTCCTGCCAGGACCAGGATCCGACTTGTGACTTATGTCTACAGTCTGTTCAGACCATCTAACACGTGATTACTGTTTGCCCCAGCCTGGCTTGGCCAAAGCAAAGTGTAGATCACGGGATGTTTGACATAAGCCCAGGCTCAGCCCTGTGGGAAAGAGGGGATAAGGGGAAAGCATGAATGAAGGGTTTTGTTTCCTTTGTAATGCAGAATAGGTTGAATTTTCCAGTTAGGTTGGGAACTTTTCCTTTTACGAGACTTAGACCTGAGGTCCTGATTTTGAATTCTCGCCCTGGGGCTGATGACTTGATGTTTATGATAGTGTTTCTATTGTTATTTGTTATTTTATGGGTGAGGTGAAGTTTCCTATGTTATTAGGGTTTTTAGGCCATACCTCAGGGTGAATGCCAGGATTTTCCTGTACTTAGTACTATACGAATAAAACCACGGATTTAACAAAAAAAAATAATAAAAAATGATGGCCGTCTCTGACAGGTGTAATCAAATTTATTCCTAAATCGAGTAGACAGGTGGTGTCGTTGGAGGGGAAAGATTCCTAAATCCCCCTTCGATACTTTCCGATCCAATGCTTCCAGCCGACGGGTTCTCGCGTTTTCTCCTGGGCAACGGCAAGTCGGCATTAGCACTGCTTATCACACGACCTGACTGTATTATCTCCCCGGTGAGGTTGTGTTTTTTTAGTGGGATTGAAAAGGGGATTCCCCACAAATTTTTAGAGAAAGGGGAACTCCTCCTGGTCCCTGATCCGCGTCCTCGCTAATCGTCGCCAGGGCCTTCCCATCTCCGTGCTTCTAGGGTGAAGGTATTGAGGATTTAAGACCTCCCCTGTTCAGCCCTGAGGACCGTTTGAAAATTGAGCCAACTTGTGCTCTCAATTCCCCTCTCCCTTTCTATTGCTCTTATATCTTTCCCTCTTTCCCTCCTTCCTTGTTTTCGAATTTTTCTCCTCTTCTCCCGAACCTCCTATCACCATGTCTTTCTACGAGAAAGGGGGCTCCGAAGACCACAGGGATTCACGGACAGCTTCACAATCCATGCTCCCGACGGTAGAAACACAGGTCCCTGTGGCCCCGGGGAAGCCTAGGGATTGGATACATCCAGCTTTTTATGTGGCGTGAGCTCGCTCCTGCTCTTCCGGAACATCTGAGAGATAGCTAAAAAAAATTCTTTTTTTTATTGCTTACAGCGTGTGGATTTCTCTGAGTTCCGCTGTCATTCTATTTAACAAGTGGATTTTAGATCCTAAAACCACAAACTTCCGTATGAATTCCCTGAGTGGCCGTTATCGTTGTGTTGGGTAATTGCTAATCTTCGGCCCTCAGGTTTTCGTTCGACCCCCCTTCCTTATCGATTACACCACTCCCACTTCTTATAATGAGGATTGAACTGACATTGGGCTTAGCGATATTCCTAACGACATGGCATCTCTTGTTTTCCTGCGTTGCAACTCAGATTCTCGCTAGAACAAGTACTTTGCTTGATGGCCGGAAAGCAGTCAAAATGACCGGGAAAGTCTACTTGTGCTCTATTTGTCCAATTGGCCTGTTCTTTAGCCTGAGTTTGATCTGTAGCAATATGGCATATCTCTATTTGAGCGTATCATTTATCCAGATGTTGAAGGTAACAAACTGTCCCTGCATTGCTCCCGGGTCAGCCGTTAACTGTCATGTCAGGCGACCACACCTGTAGCAGTGCTCATCGCCACTTGGAGCCTAGGAGTCGAGAGTCCGAATCTGGGTATCCTGAAGAAGGTTACCTTTATAGTAATTGGGGTCATGATTGCCTCTTACGGCGAGATCCTCTTCGATGCCAGCGGATTCATTTTCCAGGTTTTCGGAATTGGGTTTGAGGCGATCAGACTTGTCATGGTTCAGAGGTTGCTCTCTTCAGCAGAGTTTAAGATGGATCCGCTGGTCTCGCTGTATTACTTTGCACCAATCTGCGCAGTGATGAACTTTGTGCTGTTCTTGATATTCGAGAGCGGTTCCTTGGGAGTATCAGATATATTGCGGGTTGGGTGGCTTACCTTTCTCCTGAATGCTCTCGTAGCGTTCGGCTTAAATGTCTCAGTGGTTCTTTTGATCGGAAAAACGTCTTCGCTGGTCCTTACTCTTTGCGGTGTTTTAAAGGATATCTTGCTCGTCTGTGCTTCGACGATCATCTGGGGCAATCCCGTAACTATCCTTCAATTTTTTGGTTACAGCATTGCCCTTTCTGGCCTCTTGTATTACAAACTTGGTGCCGACAAGATCTGCGAGCAATATGCACATCTGCAAGGATTGGTGTTCGGCGCACGAAGTCTAACAAATCGACGGTTGGGAATTGGTGCTGCTTCACTTTTCACTGTGATGGTTCTGGGGGCGATGTACCATGGTCAATATCCTACCCGAGATACTGAATTTGTGGGCGCACATACCTCCTATAGCCCCTCTAGCTTCATCCCCAACAACCGTGTCTCTAGAGGTAGGCTTGATATTGTTATCAGCATGTTCCAGGAAAATACCCAAACAATTCATGGTCAAATTGAGGAAATCCTTAGTCTTCCACAGCTTTCAAACTTGGAGACCAAGGTGATAGTGTACAGCATGAATGAGACAGCCGACATAGAGTCTTTGATCAAGGAAACCGGTGCGGATGCTGTCGAAAATATCCCCAACATTGGTCGCGAGACTGGAGCTTATCTCCATCATATCTTGAAACAGTGGGATGATCTTCCTGACCACACCCTTTTCCTACATCCAGAGATTGAGGACTTCGATCATGTGAGGGCTCGGATTGAAGATTTTTTCCTTCCTTCTACTGGCGTGCTTTCTCTCGGGTTTGGCCATGCAGAGTGTTCCTGCAGCGAATGCCGTGACCCCTGGGTGTCAGCAGACACTTGGCCCCGGGTGCCTCAGATCTTTTCAGCAATTTACGGCGAGATATGCCCAAGCTCCAATATCCTTCTGTCTTACGGCTCACGGTTCATCGTCTCTTCAAAAAGGATTAAGGCAACAGATAAGCATATCTACCAACACCTCCTTGAGGTGTTGGAGAGTGATGAGAAGCACTGGATTCACCAGGATAGGAGGCAGCCAGGCATGAAAGATTCTCCACACAGTCCCTATTTCGGCCACACTCTAGAGAGGAGCTGGATGATAATCTTCAAGTGCTCGGAGAAGAGACTTGTACAGAGTTGCCCGGGATTAGATACTAGAAGAAAGCCTGGTGACTGGGATGATGTTTGCCAGTGTCTCGATACAGAATAAGAAAGCGCTCCGTTTAGGCTATAAACGTTTTAAGTGGGGTTTTACATTTACTGATCGCGCTTGTAGTACTGTATATACCGCTTCCGCCGTTTCTTTTGATAGCGTGTGCTGGATTTATGTTGCATAGGCGTGTTGGTGGTTTGGATACAGCTTAATGGTTTCTGAGCCGGTCTTTAATTCATAATACATGCTTTTTCCTTGTGGTGTTCCCTCGCATTGGTACAGTAGAATAGGTTCAAAGGCGCGGTTGGGGGCCGTGTGGATCTCGTATCTTGCCTATCGGGTAGAAGTTTTATTGAATTCTAGCAGCACAGTATAGTACTAAGGGTTTTTCTCCCCGTGTTTCGGGTTAACTCTAAAGAGTGAGTGTTGTGATTTCGTGGTTGGGGTGAGGAACGAAGATGTTATGATACCTGGTCGTTTTTCAATTGACTGATGGTGACAGTTGCCCCCAGTCGCTGCCAAGATGTTAATATTTAAGTTTATTAGGAAACCCCACTACAGTAACCCTACTACTCTAGTGCTCCCTGCCCCTAGGGCAAGTGGTAACCGAGCTCAATAATGCTAGTCTGAGCTTACATTCACTAGCATCATAATTATAGTATTATATCATAAATCGGGGATCCCACCCAACCTAACTCCGGCTGTCAAAACCCAATATCCCTACTAGACTGGGTAGATGACAAACCTGGACGGCGGGGGACGTCTTGGGTATGATATTATAATAATATAGGATACTATTATTGATAGAAAGGACGTCTCCCAACCTATCTCGGCCTCCAAGCTCCCTCTGAGTCTTGAATAACTAGATAATAGACATCTCCTACTCCACTATCAAGGGTAGGTGGGTCGGGAAAAAAAATAAAAGAAAAAAAAAAACTATAATATAACATCCCTAGATCGATGATAAGGTACTCGGAAGCAGGCATCTAGACAATTGCCCTCTCCTCTCCACATCTCCCCCTTCCCCAACCCAAGGAGACCGAGGTAGAAAAAGAAGGGAGCACGCTAATCAAGGAAGAAAATGAGCTGTTTATTATCAATTGGGTTATCGCTGTTCCCATTTCGATGCTTGGATACTGCCCCGTACCCCGGTCTTCCTGCCATGGGAAAGCCGTGACTTTTCACAGGACGAAGAATGAGAGTGCTGTCAACACCCAGAATATTTGCTAGAAGACGCTGAAGAGAGCGTTTACACATTGGTGTCCACACCTAAGTTGCCCTAGCCCATATCCTACACTACAACTCCCTACTATCATAGCTCTTCAATATTGTCAACGCACATAGCGCGCTAAGTTTATAATATAAATACTGTATGATAATTATATAGTTTCTTGAGTTCGCCATATCGCAATAGGCAAGTGGGTCTATGGATCAAAGACCAGATGACATATCACGGGACCCTCTCGGGCCCACCACGGTAGCCTTTGTTTCTGAGATTGTTTGCGGGGGGTTTCGCACTCTGCGCCCTATCTGTGTGATTTTCAGTATTGTATTTCTGGGAGAATCGCTGTGATTGGGTTCGTATGCTTAATAGTACTGGGTATCCTTATGACCTGAAATGGGCCCCACTTTCCCCCTCCATTTCAAGCTTTCTAACATGGTGCAATAGTCGTATCATACCCTACTACCTCCTCCTCCTCCTCGCTGCAGCAGCCACAAGTCCCCACCTTCGTATCCTGGCTCAAAATGACCCTGGATGCGGACGCCTGCGCCTTTACTATCACATTTACTCTATGGTAGCACTAGCATGGGCAATATATGCCCTACCCCAGCCCAGCGGTGGACCCACCGCGGTGATGTATATCGTCGAGGAGGTCTATTCCGTGATGTGCTAGACGCTGGTGATGTTTGGGCAGTAGCTGTATGAGCGGGGTGGCGCTGCGAGAGGGCGGGGAGTAATTAGGATCGGACACAGGAGGTTGTGATGTATGACACGAGGGGGGGCTCTGGAGAAGGCTTATGTGAGGTGTAATATTGCTATGATATTCCGGTAGAGGAAGGGGTCAGATAGGTCACGATCATTTGACAATTTCGTTTCGATCTCGACCTAGATTGTATCCCCTATTTTCTTTTTTTTTCTTTTCTCTTTTTAATAACAGAACTTGGTATAAAGTAAATTACAAGTGATTTCATAAAACCCCCTAAATAGTGGACCACCCCCAATCAAGCCCGCCCATCCCCCTCAGCGTATTAGGCTTCCCATAGCGATCACACCAGGCCCTAGATCCATCCTCCTAGTCCATCTGCAGCTACCCGCACTGAAGGGTAAGTATCTCGTCGAAAGCCTTGTCCGGACAATTTCCTTGCCTCCACGAGAAGGTTGAATTAGGCTTCCAGTGGTGGGGGGGAGTGTACGTTGCACAAGGTCGACAGTGGAAGAATTGCATAACTTGACCCGTCACTTGTCGCTAGGTTTTGGGAAAACGGTTTAGGTTTAGTGCGCGAGTGTACCAATGGGTGCGGTTCACAGAGATTGACCCGGTCGGTCGATTGGTGGACGTTATGGCTGGCTGGCTCATCGAAGTTGAGATCAGGTTAGCGATTACTTATGGGGAAAGTTTTTTTTTTTTTTTTTGGCGGGGAGGTGATGGGTTATCGAAAAAGCTCTGAGGGATGTTGGCGGGTTCTGGGTCTACGCGGTTGGTTGACGCAGATGATTGAGTCCGGGATGTCTGTTTATCGGAATGGTATCGCCATGGATATGAAATTCATAATATTATGGAAGGGGTTGTTTAGCTGGTGGGGGTGATGAGGAGTCTTGTAAAGTCGTGGGTGGTGACTAATTTGTATCATTGGCCGGGCAACGAGTGATGCTTAGTGACGAGGTGTTTGCCTCTTTTGTATGATAGTGTTTGATGAAGTTTGAGGGTTTATCCTTGAGGGGGAGCTCTGGGCCTCATTCCTCTATAGGGAGGGAGGCTACTGTCGTCGAGCAGAGTAGGGCCTATCGCTCTTGGTTTTTAAGTTTCTCTCGATGGAGGGTTTTGGTGGGTATCAGGTCAGGCAATTCCCCACAGGTCCTTTCCTCCTGCCCTACCCCAGCACAAAACAAGAAACAAAAAAAAAAAAACAGTCTCCTGGAGTTTTCAACCACCTCCCGCTACCTTGCTCTCTACTTCCCCCATCCTCCATCCTCCATTTCTTTTCTTCACACACCACCCTTGCTTCATTTCATCCACACTACCATCACCTCAATTCAAACACCGCCGACCAATCCTATTTTATCCTTCACATCTTCTTTAAGGTACACACCCTCTAGTCTCTATCCAATGCGTATCTTCCTCGAACAATTCCTTGCTCTCCTCGCCTTCTTCACCCTTGCCGTCTCGGGTGGGCTCTACTGTAATGGCACCTCCAACGCTGCTCTCCCGTATGGCTACTCTGGTTCCACCGGTCCCAATGTCTGGCACAAGATGTCTCCAGACTGGGCGGAGTGCGCTACCTCCAAGCAGCAGACCCCCATCAACATCCGCGCTAAAACCACCATAGCTGCTGTGGGCTCCCGCTTCCTGTACCCGCCAACCGGGCAGTTTGAGATTTTCTATGATGCGTATGCTCTAAGGGTTCAATTGGCTCCTGTGGGTTCTCAGAATTTCGCGGCCTTGCTTGACGGTCAAAAGTACAAGCTTGTTCAATTTCATTTTCAGTTGCCCGGAGAGCATACACTTGAAGATGAGTACTTTCCGCTGGAGATTCACTTTGTTCATGAGAGCTTCGAGGGTAAGTTTGTCTAGCTCAGAAAGAAAAAGAAAAAAATAATACTGACATTCCTTTTAGTACCTGGAAAGCTTGCGGTAGTTGGTGTCTTTGGAGATTTCTTGAAAGGTACTGGAACACCGGACCCAGTATTCTCCAGTATCAAAGCCCAATTGGAAACATTGCTCAGGAGCAAAAATGCACGGTTACCTGTACAGGTAAACTTCAGGTAAACATTCTCTTCTTTCTTCCCCCTTCACACTTCTCATCACTCACCACCCATCCTGGTTTTTTCTTCAGAGGCATTACCAAACACGTCGAAACCACCGGGATGCGCTGGTATAACGGCTCGCTTCCATTCCCACCTTGCTCTGAGGGAGTCTCCTGGTACGTCTCCACGACGCCCGTTCACCTGGGCAACGAGGAATTCCAGGATCTCAAAAAGATCACCAAATTCAATTCCAGACATATCCAGAATGATATTGGCTTGCCAAACTTGTTGGATATAGCCTGTAATGGCGAGCGTTGTATGGAGACGCAGGAGCCAAGGGCTTATGGAGATGAAGAGTGAGAAAGTTTTTCCTTTTGCTCACGGGTGAATAAACGATGGGCTAGTTATTAGGGGGTGCTCTTTACATTTTTTTTTTTGCCTTGAGATTCGATAAACTTTTTTTCTTTCATATCCCCAAAGTTCTGTGCTATAGTTTTACTTTGACTGCTTGTGTGAATGTGATGCGTGAATATACCCTCACTTGATGTGAACGATAGTACGGTACACCAATTGCGCTGAAATAGCTACCAAGGCATTTACCCGAACGGATAAAAGCCTTAACACTGATCAAGCGTTATAGAAAGTGTCAGTTATTAAACTCTGCGGAAAAAAATAATATCCAATCGAGTATCATAAGTCAAGTGCTAGACCACATATGTATACACTGGGATACCCCTGATCACACCCACCTGAGAATACAATTTTGTATACACCTTCAACATCAAAGATAGTAAATCTCGAGAACGTCCATCTCCTCAAAACTTCCAGTCCACTCTCACAAATAGTACGGGCCCTTACCTACTGACCATCATACCACTTCCAAACTTTCCACCACCACAGTGGTTCGTACTCCAGAAGTATGATAGAGCTCATATATCAGCCTTTGATGAAACACCACGGGGATGATACAAACTCGCTTCCTCCACTTCACTCTATCATCCAGTGACAACCGACAACCCATAATTTACCTTCCCATCCACCACCCTGCGCTGAAACAACCCATCAAGGTAACAATTATCCACAACAATTTTGAGTAGTAAAAAATCGGTAATCCCCATTAATCATAGTTATATGTGAAGCTCCCGTTACGTCACAAATTAACTACAACCCGCAATTTTGCCCCCCCCNNCCCCCCCCCCCCCCACTCCCTTTTCTAAATCTTTACAATATACATACAGTCCAGAAAATCTGTTCTTTTGTTTAGTATAGAAAGAAAAAAGAAAAAAAAAATAGTTCTCACTGCTAGAAAGTACATCAGATCTTTCCCCATTTCTAGATAGCTTCCTGCACAAACCGGGCCTTGACAGATGTGCACTTTTTCCTCCGCCGGGGTCTCATATGTACCTTCCCTATAAAACCGGATTCTAGAACTTCGAACCTCATCAGCTAACTTGCAAGGTGAGTTTCTGTAGATAACATCTAACCCCGGAAACAACCGACGGCTCATACTCACGAACCGGTATTTTCGTTCATCGCTTTTTTTTTTTTCCTATTATTCACTCACCCCTGCTGGATTTTAGTGTAGCTCACTTAGCTTTTGTCGAATACTTCTACTGTATATCCACGACCTCCACGGGGTATCTAGAGCGAGGTATTGTAGATTTGACTTTGACCTACTGGAGGCCTAAGAAAAAAAAAAGAAAAGAAAAAAAGAAAGCTAATGGGTAAGGTTACAAAAAAGATCAATCCTACCATGGGCGTGAGAGGTTTTTTTTTTTTTTTTCACTTTACTCTACTTTATCGTCCAAAGAACCTCACAACCTACTATTCTCAGAGACTAGATAGTGCAAGATGGTAAGAATCCTCAGATAACCCTTCCGAGTGCCCAATAAATAGGCCACCAGTGTATGGGAGACATAGCAAGATAGGTATGATACTCCATTCATACGACATCCGATCAACATAGCAGAAAGCGAATAATTTTCTATAAAGACCTACACTCCCGGGTGTACCTCGCGAACGGGCATTGATCTTTGAATTTCTAGATATCCGGAAGCCTAAAGTGCTAACATGAAGATGCTTTTTCTACCCGTAGTGGAGGCGCCACGCTACTCGACCTTACTTACTTCTCTCCGCTATCTTATCTTATCTTATCTTGAGAAGGCTTGCTGATCGTAATTACGTTTTCTGATCGGAAAAAAGGTATTAGCTGTAGAGAGATAGATATATTGATCTGGTATATTAGAGGACTTTGGGGATTACGAGCTTTTGGAAAGTATGGATGTAGGTTCGTTATATTGGGAATTCTTGGGCTGAGGGATGCTTTCACTTTTATATAGTTGTGAATTTGAAGGGTTCGAGGATGACTTTAAAAAAAAAAAAACTTGGAAACCTCTTTTTTTTTTTTTTATCGCAATCGTGAAATATAGGTCCAACAATCGATAGTTCTTAAAAGTGATTGCTAGGGTGTGTATATACAGTAGAAAAGGCCAAGGATGAGATTTTTTTATATATACTATTTCACTCTGATTCTAACGTGAAAACGGCTAAATATTCAACTTTTTTTCTTTTATTTCTCAAGATAATCATGTATCTAGCCTCCATACGCAGCCTACTCTGCCCCCCCCTACTCACTTTCTCCTCACGACGGCCTAGATGATCACATTCACTCCATTCTAAAGCCCGAAATGGCAAGATCGAGCATCTTAGCTATTCTCCCGGGGAATCGCTGGATATCACCTAGCACAAACGTGCCCACCCCGGAGACAGATCTAGTATCATAGGTTTTCGTAAGGGTCTACGCTCGCCAGAGGGGAAGGGTTTACTCTCAATTTCTTGAAAAGGAAAAAAAAAACCGCTTGGTGTTTGGTATGATCTCGTGATGCTGATGCTAATTCAAGTCTTAAGCTCCACGTTAGGAGGGTTTGTCTGCATACTACGGAGAATGTTGCGGTGAGGGTTCGGGTATGATACCCGGATACGTCCTGTCATGAGTATCACGGAATTTGGAACGTGATCTTAGCTCTAGGTATCGTAGGTGTTTACCTCACGGATGAAGAAAAAAAAATAAAAATAAACTTGCAGTTGGCGGATGTAGTAAAGCATCGACAAGGAGATCTCGGGATGCGTGGTCAATAGCTTCCTCCAAATTTCTGCCATCGCGGGATGGTAATAGAGTCCTCGGTGTGATGGGTTACCAGAGACTTCCGGGTTTACAATCAGTATCGTAGCTGAGGATGTGACGATGGACTAAACATGTAGGAAATCAACGTCGAGTCTAATTTTACTCTCTCTCCAACTTACGCCTCTACTCTAGAGCGAACGCTGGCACCACTGAATCGAGGGGGAGAGAGTACGTTGATGGCAGCTTTCAGCTCAAAACATCTGATCCATTTCTATCCTCACACGAAAATCCCATACTTGGTCGATCTGCAAAAAGGTTTCTCTACCCTCTGCGACTACAGAATTCGAAGGTCACAGGTTTTCCTTTTTCTTTCCCGACTCACGTCTCTACTCCGTGACTTGAATCATCACTTTTCCGTTACCCTTAGATATTCGTCGCTGATGTCCCTCGCGGGGGGGGGGGCAGTGCAACTCCATCCATCCATCCACCCATCCATCGTTTCTATGCATGCCAAAAAAACCTGGTAAAATCAGGTACTTTGATAGACACTTTGATAAAAATCCATTACGCACATCTCAATCGTGTGCTCGTAGCAAAAAAAAAAAA
>QFET01002410.1:0-43226 GCA_003316355.1 Tuber calosporum
AAACGTATCGCTAAGGAGCAGTCGCACGGGCTAGGAGGGAAAGGACTCAGCGTTCCCTAAGCGACATAAGGCTACGAGACCTGAAGAGAGGTAAGACGAGCGGTACGTATCGTTACCTGTTGCAGTTAAAGGAGATAGTGTGCCTTGTCCGGCAGACTAAGGATAGGTTTGTAACAGAATCTCTGTGCAAGATGTTAGGCATTAAGAGAAAAATGTCTACCACATACCACCCTCAGACTGATGGACAAACGGAAAGGGTCAACCAAGTGCTGGGAGTATACCTGCGGATATTTGTCAACTATGATCAGGATGATTGGTACCACCTTTTACCATTAGCCGAGTATGCATACAACAACTCGGTAACAAGCGCTCATGGAATAACACCATTCTTTGCAAATTATGGTTACCACCCTCAAACAGAATGGATAAAGGAGCGAGAAGCCCAGAATCCCAGAGCTACTATGTATGCTCACTGGATGAAAACGATACATGAAAAGTCAAAGGAATCACTGGAAAAGACTCGGGAAGGAATGAACAAATATTATGACCGTAAGGCTCACAGCCAACCAGACTTCAAAACTGGTAATTGGGTTATGCTAAATGCAAAGAATATCCGTACTAAGCGACCATCCAAGAAGTTAGCACTAAAATTATACGGCCCATTCAAAATCCTGGAGCAACGCGGAAGCCTTGCCTACAAGTTGGAATTATCTGAACGCTGGAAAATCCATCCAGTATTCCATGTATCGCTACTTGAGCCATACAGAACTTTAGTTCGACCAGGCCGAGAACAACCACCCATGACACTAGAAGATGTGGAAGGTGACCTAGAATGGGAGGTGGAAAAAATAATTAAGAGTGAAATAATCTCTTATGAACGAAGATTCAAAGGACGGTCAAGAACCATCCAAGAACTTCGATACTTTGTTAAGTGGAAGGGATGTTCAGAAGATGAGAACACCTGGGAACCACCGGAGCACTTACAGCATGCTCAAGAATTGGTAGAAGATTTTCACAAGGAAAATCCGGATATGCCAAGGTTGGGCTAGGTAGTATCTCTGGAAAGGTTTTTCCTGCTGTGGCCAAGTTATCGCAGAAGGTTTTTTAACCCTACCGAAAGGAGTACTAAAAGGTTATATTGCTTCGGGACGAAGCCTGGAGAGGCGGAGCTGATGTTACACATATGGGAAATGGTACAAATTAGTTGATGTGATAGTATATAGAATCGGGAGGTTACTATATGACTACAACCCACGCTGGCAAGAAGTAGTGTCTATAGCAGAACTGCTCAGCCTTGGTAAAGATCTAGACTCTAATGTATAGAGGACTATGACTCTTGATAATCCGCATGCATATGCACTTGAGTGCATATATGCAGGAAAGACGGCCATCCAGACTGATCAACTGGTATTCGGTAAGATGTTGGCAACTGAGCTACATCTACTTGAACTTAGTTCATTTGGCAAATGAATCGAAGGCTATTTACTGGTGGAGTGCTAGACACCCTCAGAATGCTAAATAGTTCGGGGGATAATTTGACCGAGCGGGGCATACATTTTCAGGGTCAAACTGGGTTTCCACTTACCATGACCCTGGCCATGATATCTAAGGATACTTCATATATATGGCTAACATAAGTACCGGGAGAATTGTATAAATAGCTAGCAGTTCCCGATAGTTAAGGGATCATCAAGCAACGGAGAAGAGACCTTAACAATATATTCAGTTATCAGTAAAAACAACTTTACAAGCTTTTGAGAAAACATCTTTGCCCTTTATCTTTATTCTTACAGGAGCTTTCCTGACAACTCTCCTACCTTCTCAATACAAGCACGGCCTAGGCAATTCTGCAGTACAGAATTGGCTACCCTGAAACACTAACTCTGTGCTGTCAGAGCTGAGAAATCTGGGGGCTGAACAAATGATCCGGAACTCCAAGCGTTCAAAGCATGATACATACAGGCCGTTGTAAGGCATATTAGGATGTCGTTAGTACGATTAAGAAACGTTATATCAGTCCTCCCACGCATTCTCCTGCCCCGGTACCACTTATTAAACAATAGTTTTGCTATCTCCAGCGCAGCAAACCGGAAACCACATTCCTGCCTTGGTAAGCCCTTTCACGTCTCATAGGGGACGATCTGCGTACTACTGACCTCTTGTTTACTTGGATAGCATGTGAACCAGTCATTTTCCAGCAAATAGGTAACCCGCACCTTTATTTCAGTCCGTGTTTTATGCACGGAGTCATAAAGGTCCTCAACTGTGTTTTTGGACTCTGACACTAAGTGTGACCTGGCACTGGACTGCCTCGATTTCAACTAAATGTATCTAATTAGCCGTTGACCGTCCCAAAGGGGACGTTCAGGGATATTCAAAAGACTTACAAAAGTCATTGCTGATTTCCCAATCTCCCTGTCTCTCCAACCCAACTTGGTAGCTGCCTTTACCCATTAGCTTTTGAGAAGCGTATCGTTTTCGGCAGGCTTTATGAAGGGATTAACAAACCATGTATGGTACCGTACCATATTAGCTGCGTTCTCAAAGATTATCCTCTACTCCCTATGCAAGGTATTACTTTTTGATGATACGGTTACCAGGACTGCAATATCAAACGCCGGAAAGTCCAGACTAGCCAAACGACGCTACAAATGGGACGGCACTATTCCTTTCCCTACAGCATCAAAGGGTGAAAGGTGTGACGAATCTACTCTGAGATGGCGTGAATGCAATTGTGCTGCCTGCTGCTGTGACGAAAGCCCTTGTGAAGGGCCATTTAGAGCCGGTGATGGGGAGTCCTCAGTGCTCTTCCTTATTAGCATGCAATTTTAAAAGTTATCGGATTCACTCACAAATCTCAACCGGCTCCTTATCCTCCGTGGCTGTTACTCCACCAGTGGTTCTGCTGGACGTTTTTGGAGCCTTCTGGGAACTATGGGAACATCATCCTCGTCAACTTCCGTAAGCTCCTCTTCCTCAACAAATGAATTAACAGGTCGTTATCTATCCCATGCTGGCGTGCCACTCTCTACAAAGGATACAGAAGATCTCGATGATGATAACTGAGCTCGGGGGACTAGTGGTACCGTAGTCAAGTGTTATATAAAAAGTTTCGGGTGAGCTCATTTTGGCCTCTGAACGGCAGAACTCACCTCTGGTTGTATTTCCCGTCATAATTTTGTGTATATGAAATATTTTGAGTGCGTGGAGGAATTGGATTGATGCGTGAAAGGTCTCCAAGGGATGAATGAACTTACAGCGTCCCCCAGGGACGAAGGAGCTGTATGCTAGAGCACAGATTTGGCTTTGGCCCAAGGTCCATGTAAATCATTGGCAGGGACCTAGTCCACGCTATAGCCTTTTGGCCACCAAACATCTCAATTACTACGTGCACGGATGGCTCCAGGCCAGATAGAGACTATCTTTTCAGGATTGCTGGGACAGGATTTTATATGCCTGGTCACTTGGTTGAATGAGCATAACTTATGATTCCCAAAAGATTAGATTATACATACTAGGACGAGATCAAGAAGAAAGGGGACATTTATCGTTTCAGAAAACCTTTATATCTCACCAGCTAAATTCAAAAAAAAAAAACTATTAAGAACACTAAAATCTAGGACTGCAGGATAGGATCTAGAGAAGCTGTAAAACAGCGTAGACAGGATTAAGAAAATGATTCGCAGATAGAAGCAAAAAAGCAACAAAAGATAAGAGAGCCACATGAAACCAATGAAAACACATATGAAGGCTCCAATAAGACGTAGCCTGGCACAAACAAACAAGCTCTAGAAAACCGTCGCCAAATGGATGCAAGTTGGAGCAAAAGTACGAAAGTCCATGAAACAAAAAACACCTGAAGGCCCAAAGAAGACGTACCCTGGCACAAACAAATAAGATTCAGAAAACAAGCGCCGAAGAGATACAGGTTGGTGCGGGAGTAAAAAGGTTCATATAACAAATGAACCGCGATCAGAAGGTCCAAAGAAGACGCAGCCAGGTACAAATTAGCCTTGGAGACCCCCCAAGTAGCCGATAGAAATGAAAACAAAACCAAAGAAACCCAGTAAAATAAAGAAACCCAACCGAAAACCCAAGAACACCCAGCGCGTCCTAATTACCCCCATCCCCGTCTCCGTCTCCATCGCCATCGCTATCGCCATCGCCATCGCCATCGCCATCGCCATCGCCATCGCCACCCACAGGTGGTGCCTCGCACCCGGGAGGTGGAACGCCCAGAGGCAGAGCCACATTTGGGACATCTTGTCCAGCATAAAGGTTCATATAACCTGCTTCCTGCTTAACACGAGCGCGAGAGATGAGTTCCCGGGAGTGCCCATGGAACCTAATGACCTTCCGATCATTGCTTAGAATCCTCTTCCGCCAGCCAGCATGAGACCTGGGAAGTACCTTTCTGCGCTTTGCGCGGCGCCCAACGTCCTCCTCAACATCAGAGTCGGAATCAGGCTCTGTGTAGAACTCAGCGACGTCGAATTGGCCAGGGTCGAGATAGCCCTGATTGCCCCCTTCAAGAGGTGTATTCGGACGAACAGCATCGCCACCGTCGGCAGGAACAGCAGGATCGCGGTAGAGGAAGCAAGCAACTGTGAGGGCGGTGCACCGGGAGAGACGAAGCCAGGCATTAACTTGATGGTCATCGATCAATTCGATTTGGTCGGCAGCATCGGGGGTGACATTCATCCCTTGAAAGTCGCGAAGAATCCCAATGAACTGTCGGGGGTGCTCTTGATTATCCAGGTACCGACTGGCAGCTTCGCCGAGCTCCTGCAAAGTGTAGTACCGGAGGATCGCCAGCCAAGTCTTGTTTGGCGTATTGCCACTGTGCACACCCCAGGGCAGCTGGCGAGCCTGCCCAGCAACGGCACCTGACGTCTCAATGAATATTATGCGCACTGGTCTCTCTTCGTGAAGAGTTCCTTGGGGACGAGTAACGTCCCTTCCACCCCCCGATCCGGAACCCGAAGCACCGCCGGCGCCCTGATCCTCATCGGCGTGCTCATCATCGGAATTGAGTCTGCCATTTCTCCGAGACTCGGCTGTCTTCTTCAGCACGTCTATGATGAGGGTATCCAGGGCGACGTGGAATGCCTGATATGGGCCGTTCAGGGGTGAATTGAATTTGGCTTGAAAGCCTTGGAGGGTAGTGTGGGCCACGACCTCAGTTCTGAGTTGACCCCAGAGGATATCGCCGGCCTGTCTACGGCTGGTGATACCCTTCTCCTGGACCTTCCCCAGAATGAACGTCCGAAGGGCACGGTATCGCCTCCCAGTGACAGTGCCTCCAGCACCATTGAGATTGAGCTCACTACGGTACTCGGCAGTAGTGGGACGTGGCATGCTAGCACCCAATCAGATTCTCTGTAAAAAGGAGCAAATGAGACGCACAGAGGACTAACCTTAATTAAGAAATGATGTTCTTGGCGTGCAGAAGAGGACGGAAAATTCCACAAGATGAACGAATAGTTATTAGTAATTAATCTATCTTGGGAAAGGTCCCGATAAGACGCGCAGGGGACTAACTTTAAGAAGATTCGCAGCCGAAAATGGGGAGCTACTAATCTATCTCGAGAGTAGTGATTAGTCATTGTTTCCCATTAAGAAAAGCCGGAGAGTAGCCAATACGAGCTGTGCGCAGGATCAACAAGGCCTTCACCCGTCCCAGAAGGAATGGGTAAAGGCCAGGCTTCAAAGGTTTGTGTTTGTTTGTTCTTGGGGGATGAGGAAGGAAAGGAAAGAGCCAAGGGAGATGAATCAGGTAATAAACTTACCTTTATGGGGTCGAAAACGGTTGTTTCTACCGTGACTGGATTTTTCGCTGGGACGAGCGAGGGTTTAAAAAAGATGCCCGGGATGACAAAGCTACACTAGAAAAGCTACCGGGAGAAGTGACTGAGGTCTTCAACGGTAAGTGATTCTGCGCACAGCGACCAGCATACGGTAGCTAATGAAAGGCCTGAGAACGGCTCATTTTAGATATTAGGAACGATGTATGAGACTCACTGTGGGTTGGCGTGAAGTGTGAGTGAGACTTTATGATCGCGCAAATGAATTACCGTACCGACAGTATAAGATGTTGTTGTAAAGACAAAAGTCGCTGTTTGAGGCTCGAAAAGGACGTTTAGAGGCTGCTAGAGGATTTGGTGAATGAAGAAGAAGAAAGAGAAAGGGCAGGGTAGAGCGGGTCTATATAACAAGGAAGAACGTACTATTCAAGGTGTTTGTCGCTATATCAAGAGTTCTAGTGATTCTGACAAGTTTGAAAGAGACCGTTGAATGTCACATATTGAATGTTAAACGTTCCTCTGAGCCTGTACAAAATAGTACAGGCGTATGGTTACAATAAGGTTACAAAGTAAGCTTGTACACTTGAAAGGTAAGTCGAACAAATATGAACAAGCTTTTCAAGAGAGGATTGAGGTACGGCGATGTGATTGGTGGGCTGGGGACTACCCCTGCTGTCTTGGTGTAGGTTCGGATATGAGAAATTCACGTATAGGCTCTTGACATGATGTTTAGCATTTTCAAAGTCTGCAATGAGCCGAACAACGTTCTGGATCTCAAAGATAAATTCTCATTCTTTGTGCTACGATAAATATAGAAAATCAAGGGGAGATGTTCTCTGGATAAAAGGCCATGGGCCTAGTTCGGGTTAGGATATGGGGAGGGAGTTTAGGGCCAAAGAACGGACACGATCTGTGCCCTCATTACAATTTTGCTCAGGGGTAGGTGAGAAAAAACACAGCAGTGCCCACGGGCCATACCGTGTATCTGGATAGTTTTGGATTTTTTTTTTCTCCCCCTGCCATATCTCTAACTCTAAGATCTAGCGGGACGAGGTTCGTTCCATTGGTACCTTCTCGCATACCATCTATCTCTAAAGTGCAGCTCCGGTCCAGAAACTAGCTATCCGATTGTCACACGTGTTTAAGTACAAGGTCAGACCAGTCCTGAAAGTAAGTTTGGTTTATTCGCGTCTTCGTTGTACTGTTTCCCGTTAAAACTAATTTCTTACTGAATGGTACAAGAGTCCCAGTGCCCGTACTGCAGGAAAAAATACAAGTCCAGTACATGGTATAGAAACCATATGGAAACCGCACATTTTGACTTTGTACAATCTCGGAGAACACTCAAACAGCCCATTTGCGACGAAGAACGTCCAACTCAGATCACCCTACCGGTAGACTCTGACCAACCTTGCGATCCGATCGGTAACGAATTCCCAGAAATTGAACTGAATATAGACGAAAATGAGCTCGACAGTGACACAAACACCGGCGATTCGGATGTGGAAAGCGACAATTGTTCTAATACTGAGGGAAGGGCACCATGGGTTGGATAACCCATACCGACGAAACACGCCACTGCGGGGAGATCTATACGGGACGTTGTATAGCGAGAAAATTGTGAAGACGAGATGTGGCTACCATTCAGAACCAAGTCTGACTTTGAGCTTGCGCGCTGGTTTATTGAAGCGAAGGTACCAATGGATCACATCAACAGATATTTCAAGATGAACTTGGGGCCCGAAGACAGTAATATTAAAACTAGCTATCGGCTCCTTGAGGCTGTTGATGAGATGTAATCAGGTATGGGGATGAAGAGCTGGAAAGAGGGGTTTGTATCGTTTAGCGAAGCTGTACATAAATCTGCCCTCAGAACGTCCAATATTGACCGTATATAGGAAATACCCGACAGGGAAGAACCCGATAAAGCTTCCTCAACACAGAAATTCTTTTTCCGCAATCCTATTGATTGTGCTAGATATCTACTTAGTCAAAGATGTTTTGCACAAGATTTAGTTTACGCCATGGTCAAGGAATGGAATAGTGAAGAGCCATAACAGCGAGTTTATTCTCAAATGCACATGGCCGATTGGTGGTGGGAAACACAGGTAGGTTCAAATGCGACGTTCCACGGCGCATCCAAACCGCGTGTCAGAATCTAAAAGTAACAGCCAATAAAGGATACATTGCCTGATAGAGTAACGCTTGTACCGAGCTTATGTGCCTCAAATGTTACCTTTTTAACGAATTTTTCAGGAGATAAGAAAGCCTGGCCAATCTATATGAGAATTGGGAATATCCTATCGAAAACAAGGAATAAGGCCTCGAAACATGCGACCGTTCTATTTGTGCTTTTGCCCGCCCCCCCGAAGATGCTGGGAGTAGCAGCACGAGATGCACGGTAAAGGCAGGTCAACAATGAGATTCTTTGTGATTTGATAGAAGCGATAATTGCGCCAATGGTTGTGTTAGGAAACGCCAGAATTGAGGTTGAATGTGCCGATGGAAAGGTCAGATTATGTTTTCCACGTCTCGCGGCTTGGATTGCAGATCACTTGGAAAACGCCACATTGCACGGTATTCAACAGAATCAGTGCGCTGTCTGTCAGGTACAACCGGAACAATTAGGGTCCCATTTGAGACACCCCGTGGCAAAACGAGAT
The DNA here is from genome assembly GCA_003316355.1 of Tuber calosporum. NCBI lineage: Eukaryota > Fungi > Ascomycota > Pezizomycetes > Pezizales > Tuberaceae > Tuber > Tuber calosporum. Next base: position 8,468 of record QFET01002410.1, read on the forward strand.
TATAGAAAATATGAAAATCTCTTCAACCGTTACTGCGATGACGACAAGCAAGCAGGGCACATACTTACAGATCATGGGTTCAAATTGCTGTCAAGCCCCTTTTGGGGTCTTCGGAATGTTCAACAGTACGACTTGCCCAAACCCGATATTCTTCACGTTGTTTACCTTGGAATATTCGAAGCATACCTTATGAAATGGGTAATTGGATATCTAAAGATGTTCAAGCGGTTACAAACATTCGATGCGATCTGGAAGAGTTTGGTTGTTTATCCCAGTTATTCTGCGCCGAACAAAGAATACACTCGGATCTCGCAGTGAACCGGAAAAGAGATGAGGAATCTGGTTAAAGTTATACTACCGTGTTTTGCAGCTTCGTTATGTCGTCCAAGTGCCGTAAAACGTCCCGTATTTACCAAATCTTTGGCCTGTGTCCGATCGATTGTGCTCTTTACCCTAATTTCACAATATACAAGCCATACCAATGAGACGATTCAATACCGCGAACAGTTCCTAAAAGCCTTTCACTATCACAAAGATGTTTTTAAGGAGTACCAAAAAGATAAGTACACCACGAGAAAGGTGTGTGAGGTGAGTACAAGGATTAGGGGTGAGAATAGCCAAGTACTTAATCAACACTGCCTTTCCGGAGCCACAGCAGCCAAAAGACGTCGTATTGCGGACGAACAGCGTCGCGATTTAGATGGGATTGTCGCTGATATCTATGATGAGGATGTAGACTTTAACTTTGTTAAAATACACCTGCTGAGTCACTTTGGGGACCATGTACGGCGCTTTGGGAACATTAAAATGTATTCTACGGAGTCGGGGGAGTCAAATCACAAAACAATGATCAAAGAGGGTTATCGGCGGTCAAATAAAAACGATGCGAGTCATCAAATCCTGAGAATGTATGCCAGGCTTGACAGCTTCAAAATTCATGAAATGAATGTTGAAGCGAGTTTACCATGTCCTGTTGAGGACGAACAACGTGACAAGGAGCACAAGCGGAGGGTAGGATCCGTAACTAAGCAACCAATGGGTTTTACAGCAACGATCGGAACTGTTTCTCAATTCAGTCAGAAGTTGAAAAATCTCCCCCACATTTTACACGACTATTATCGACGGAAATCATCTGTAAGTCTACAGCTTGATCTGGATACGGTCAAGCAGTTTCCCGTCAAGATATGTCAGCTTTTACGCGTTCCGGTTGAGGCTTTCAGGACGCGCGAGAGGTTACATGGTACCATCTTCGGTGTACAGGCACTCAGCTTTGGAGGACCACGGGTCGGAGTAGAAACGATTGGGTCTGGGTGAATTCAGGTAATAAAACTATTTATGGGGCGTTGAAAGGCTATTACCCAGTACGCTTGGTATCAATAATGAAGGTTCGAGAGTTAACAACGGGTAACGTGGATAGACTGGTATTGGTAGATAGACTCTATGTTGAGAATTCGGGGAAGTTAAGCGACATTACAGGACTTGTTACTGTCACTTTGGGGACGGCGAAAGGGCCAAATGGGACAGCGGAAAGGGTAGTTGGCATCAAAAGGATAATGGGCATGGCGCATTTAGTACCAGAGGGTGCCGGAGTAGATAATAAACACTGGTATGTAAATAATAGGATTGATTTAGAAACATTTAATAGAATATATTAAACAAAGTAAGATAAATACATTCGAAAGAACACAGAGAGGCGCAAATGAGACGTATAATGATATTTTCTAAGCAAGCAGGGATGAGAATAAAATAGTAAAGTTTAAGGGATTCATGTCGTCTCAAAGAAAACGATGAGGAGCGGAGTACAGACTCCAGTGTGTGGCGTGAAAGAATTAATTACAAACGCGTACTATAGAAACAAGGAAGGTTTATATGGGAACGACACAGGTGGGAAGAGAGCATATTATGGTATGAGGAACGTCCCCAGGGGGACGGCGTCTATAATGGAGAAATCAGGGGGAAGGGAAAGTGCAGAGTTATGATAGGGAGCCGAGACACGCAGAGGTTTTTCCGGACTCAGACAGGGAAGAATGAGCTGCCAACGTCCAAAGTGGCGCGGCAGGAAAAGCCAATGAAAAATGGGGGTCAGTTAGGCGAGATAGATTCCGGTGTGAAGTAAGCATAGGGCTACGCATAAAAGACAGGGATGAATGACGTTGGGGGTCTGGATTGAGCTGTGGGGAGACCCGGGGAGTTTTCTGACAATGATAGAATTACGGGAGGGACTGGAAGGACAGGGGGAGCTGGCATTACCAGCCTGTTCAGGGAGATATATAGGTAATACATGAGGTAGAATTTTTTTTGCTGATGCCTCTTGCCTCTCTCTCGGCGTTCTCCAGTGCACCAGCTGTGTCTTGGCGATACTGAAGGAAAGGTCCAGATCTTATGCTCAACTGTTGATCCTTTCCACCTCCCCCTCCAGCAAACGCGAATTTCTGTACCATGAATTGGATGCAACTGTTATCTGGAAATCGTTCACATATGATGTAGAAAAGCTCTCTTCTGGGTTATCTGCCGTATGTAGACAACGAACATATATTACAAAGAGGAGCGGGGAGATGGGGGAGCCTAGCGGTATCCCACGCTCGATTCTATACTCCGTTCGTGAGCTGCCCGGATAGGCCAGTGTAACTTTTCGGAAAGCGACGAAATTCAGTATCCAATCAGTTATGTATGTTGGGACCTCCTGGTTTCTTTCGAGGATCCCCATGGACTTCTTATGGTTAACGTTGTCTAAACAACCTTTCACATTCAGGAAGACCGTTAAGACCTTCTTTCCGGCGAAATGACTCTCCTTGACCCAGTGTTTCAGTGATAAGACTGCATCTACTGTGGACCTCTGTGGCAGGCTTCCAGTCTGCTTGATGCAATACATGTCCATTTTATAAGCAATCGTCATAAGGCGTTGATTGACTATTCGTTCCACAATCTTCAAGAAAGTCTGCATCAGAGAAATAACCCTGAAACTCGAACATTCTCTATAGTCACTCTTTCCCGGTTTTGGCAGAATTATGCCTATTGACCGTTTTAGGCATGGGGGGTGAATCCCCCATCTTAGGAGGTCGTCCACTAACAAGGGCAGTACGTTTTCGTTAAGCTGACTTATATTTTTCCAAACAGCATATGGGACCTGATCTGGCCCTGGGGCTGACCTATTGCTACACTTCTCCAAAGCCTCTCATACCTCAACCAGTGTAACCGTATCTGCCGAACGAAGTTCCCTACGGTAGGGGTTTTCGACAATATCGGGTCCTGATTATCTGCGAAAAAGTGGCTTATGATAATTGCCGCAGTGTCTTCTGGTGTATTACTATCTTTACCAGGTACTGTGTTCGGGATCCGTTGCTTGGGGAACTGATGTGCCATCCACACATCATTTTTCTTTGCTGAGGCTAAGAACTAATCCCTGTATTTCCGCTTTGCCTTCACAATTGCTTTCCAGTATGCTTTCCTTATCTCTATCTTTTCTTACACCCCGCTCCCGTCACGTCCAACACGCCGGGCAGCTGAGGGATAAACCCTTCTCATCTCGGTGATGTCTGGCGTCCACCACGCCTTTGACCACATCGTTGGTCTCTTCATTGAGGCCTAGCCTTTTACCATCTCTATCAACCTTGATAAGTTCTCCTCGAAGATCTTAACGGCCGTAGCTGGGTCCTTCGGATTTTTGTATTCATGATTGACATAATCTTTTAGGGAAGATTCTATCCAGGGGGTGGGGACCAGTTTCTCATCTCTCCTTTGATCTTGTCCCAGTCTAGAGAAGGTGTCGCCTGGTGTATGTCGTTCGAGTCCAGTTCTGTGTGTATGACTATGTGATCCAATCCTGTCTGTTGGTATAGGTCCCTCCATCTCGATACCCACACTAATAATGCTGAATTGCCTAGCCTGTAATCGATGACCGAGGGTCGATGTAATGTAGGGTTGTCCGGGAATCTCATGTAGACTCCTGGTGGATTCATGATCGTAAAACCTCTCTGTACTGCCAACTGCATATAGTACTCGCCCTGCCTTCGTTCTCCGGATTCCATACTCCATAGCCGGTCAGTAAAGGTCATGTGTATATTAGAATCTCCTACCACAAGTGTCAGTTCCTTTGTTTCGATAAACAGTTGCTCTGGTGGTACCGTATGTCCCCCTTTGTTCCTGTTGTAAGTATTTATTAAGCCAAAGGAATAACAGTGGCCTAATAAAGGTCCCTCCTTTCCAAAAATTCTCTAGTACAAAATATCAAAATCCTTTGAAACCATAACAAAGGAAACACTAATCAGAGTCCTCAATGCCACATAGGTACACACCCGTACCTTGCGTGAGGGTAAGAAAACACACTCGTAACCTTGGGCCCTGAGGGGTTGCCCATGATACAGTGGGGGGTCCTGTACACATACAAAGGAAACATTAAAACCTCTGACGATATGAAATAAAGAAAGAAACACACTATTGCTCCCTCGGCAATTGTGTTGTACAACATTTAATCTCCATCTGCTCTTTTCATTTGAATGCGCTGTTCCCGATATGCTGGCCCAACGGCCTAATTTATCGGGGGGGTGACACCTTCCTCGCCTAGTGGTGCGGCCCGGGAAGCCATTCTGGAGTCATAGTTCTCTTTTGCAGTCTCTTTCACCCTTATCCTCTCCAGGCAAGCCGGGTCTCGAGCCGAATGTTGGCCCTCGCAGGCGGCACATTTGGCAGGTGTCATCATGCAACAAGCTGGGATTGCCTTCCATGACCCTCTGCAGGCCGGTTCGTGGCATCGATGTTCTTTTTCGGTGTGCTGTTGCGAGCAAATCGGGCACACGGCCAGATACTTCTTGCAGCCTGCCTGGGGGTGGCCATACTTCCAACAGCGGTGGCATTGCATCGTTGCCGATGCCTGCCACATCACGTTCGACTGTTTGTATTTGCCCATAAAGAGGACCGATGGCGTAACTTTTGCTACTTCGTTTTCCGGAACCCGGATTATGATTGAAGTTGCCCTCTTTTCATCAGAGACGGCCTGGTCTGGTTTCAGAAATTTTGCCGTCACTATATCTATCTTATGGATCGCCTTGAAAGCCTCTTTTACAGCCTTCTCCAAACCCTCGTTGTCTCTTGGGATCGCCGTAAGGGACACACCGTGCACGATTACGTCGATATCTGTAGGCGTCCTTCTAAAAGGCAGGAACTCTGGACCCCCATCGTCGATCCTCTTGTTCAGTGCTACCGTCAGCTTGTCTAGGTACTGGGTATATTGTCCCAAGTCTGTCCCAGCTGGGGCAGTCAGGGTGACTGTTCCGTTCGTCCTATTTGAGAATACCTGTAAATTCGTTGGTGCCTTACATTCGTATTTTGACAGGACTGTTGCGATAGCAACAGAGATTTTGCTTCATCACGGGCCGGGTCGACTAATGGGTGTGCCACCTTCCTTGTCACAAAGATCTTCCTTCTTGCTAGGCTAGAGGACTGGTTCTTCAGGAAAACTTCGCTTCCTCCCTTCTTCGAGCTTGGTTTCTGGTCCGGCTTCTCCAGCTTTTTCTGCATCGGTGCCAGGGGGTTCGGTGGTGTCGGGCCTGCTTCCGCTTTTCTCTTGTTTCTAGCTGGTGTCTGTGTTTCCGATCGTGGTGGCGGCTAGGAGGCTACCGCGGCGTAACTTCGGGCTTGCAGTTGGTCATGTCTTGTAAGAATCGTTTTCGTTGCTATCTTAGGAGCCGCAGCCGGGCCCCTCGACAGGTCGTCAACCGTTCTGATGAGGTTCTGAGTCGTGGCTGTGAGCGTCTGCACCTGATGGGCAAGCGCCATCACCGCCGTCATAATAGTATAATCCGAATCCGAGAACATATCAGTGTTGAAAGATGTGAGATTCCTTGTAATCGGGTTGTTCTTTGGGGGTCTGTCAACCTTGGGATAGTTCATCTGTAACGGAATCCTATTATGTTTCTACTATTACTACTGACTTGATGTTGGTTATTACTTATTTGGGTTTATACCTGATAAGCGCTACTATTTGGTTGTTTCTTCCTACTTGGTTATGACTTCCTAACTGGTTATTCTTTCCTTGTTTCGCTTATCACTACCCCTCCTTGCTTCTACCCAGTTGGGTATCGCTATCCTCCTGCTATACCTACTGGATTTGCATAGTAGTAGCGATCTCTTGTTCCTTCCTGTTTGGATTCCATTACTTGTTTTGTTAGCTCCATCCTGTCGCTTTTAACCCTCTGTTTTTGGAATATGGTTACCTTGGTATGGTGCCTCTGTTAGCATGTTTGTTGGACAGGATGTTTGCGCTTTTGTTTAGTTTTCCTAGCTACAATCTTTTGTATTTAAAGAGCCTGCAATCCCTTAAGGATTCGGACTCTCAAGCCTCACAGGACTATCACCTTTACTACTACAAGTTGAACGGTCACTCTATCAGTTCCATACCTTTTACCTTGTCTATTGAAGACCTATCCATCTACGCTTCTCCCCCTATCCTAATAGTATCTTCAGAGTTCCTCTGGGATTCTCGAGATACTTGGGAGTAGGTTACATCATCACTACTTCCATAAGTTCCTTGGAGGCGGGGTCAGGGCTTTGGTCTTCCTTGCCCTCCAGGCTCGGTGTTGACGGCGCTGATGCGCCTTCCTCTAGTTCAATGTCCATTTCCACGTCACGAGATGCCATTGCGTGACTTAGAAATGCGTTGGGATCGTTTTTGGGTTCGTGTAACGTGATGTATCAGATATGGCCACTTTTGAGGGGGGTTTTTCTAGCACTTTCCCGAGGTGTTGAAAAAAGTGCATATTTCAACTTTGCGGAAAGAGCGTGGGAGGGAGCATGTAGTAATAACCTTACAGTCCTGTATACTATTTTATCTGAATCTAATACTATTTTCCATATATGTAACTACTAGTGATTAAGAGTCAAATGGTGTATCAGAAAGAAAAATTGTCTATATCAATAGCCTTTATTAATTGAGACTTTTCCTATTACCCTGAAGGAAATATCTTCTCCCTTACTTTTGCAATACTGGTTTGAAACCCTTCATATCTATAATATCTACTAGTTGAATTACAGTATCAAATATCTTAATTTACTAATATTGCCTACAAAGATTATTATAGGATTCACTTTACTCAAAATACTTGTCTGATATTCTTTCTTCCCTTCCAAACACATTATTATAATTTATAAGGTCTCTAAATTTATTTCTACTTTATCCACCATTAAATTTTACATATTTTCCAACATATATAATTTCCTCTTACTCGGCATATCTTGGCGATTCTTGGCTCAACCCGGATCCGCAACTGCATTCCTATTCCACCAGAGGACGCCTCTAGCACTTTGCACCCTATGAGGATCGTAGCAAGACCTGACCGGATACCCATCGGGTGACCACCAATAAACCGGGCTTCCTAGAGTAAAGGGAATCCGTTCAAACCTTTTTTTATTTTTTTTATTCTTTATTTTTGTGCTAGCAGATTACTTGTAGAGGCGGAGTAAAGGAAATAAAGAAAAAAAAAGGACCGATTGCTTAATCCTGGTTAACGTCACTTCCATCGCGAGGCCGGTACTCGATATTGTGAAGAATAAGCATTTCGTTGGCCTCATTTGGAAGCTATCGTTTGGAGAGAAAAAAACGGTCAGTACGCAATTCATTAACAGTGGCGGGTGAGTAGATTCTGTGGCAACTTTTGGGACTTAAAGGTAGACCTACATTCCCGCTAACTTTCACCGCATAAACTCCCTTGCGATACCCGTCGAGTCTCTGCCATTTAGCCACCCATGAGTTTTTTGGGTCACGGAGTGTGATCAGGCCCTCGAAAACCGGTGAGGTGCAATCGTCGGCAAAGTCGGGTTGGCCACGAAAATTCAGGTATTCTTCACAGTTCGGGCAGCCATCCTTAACAAATTTCTATTCCACGTGTTAGTTACCGTGTGGAAGCCATCGACTTGTATTGAACATACTTGCTGGGTTTGAACAATGGAACAGACCATACACGCCCGTAAATGCCGGTAGTGATTGGGTGCGACGAAATCGGATCCGCTAGACATCATGAGATTTGGCCGTAATCGACGATCGCTGTGTTTGTGGCAGTGGTGAAGGTGAGGGTGAGGGCGGGTGCAGTTCTCGTCTTGGTTGTTGTGGTGGTTGAAGAAGGTTTGAGTTCAGGATGCTCAGGGAAACGTGGTGCTCTGGGTTGTTCCCGAATGGCAGCTCTAAGTCACGTGATTACGTGGCTGATATTTCGTGGCTATGCTCCACGTGAGCCGCATGACAAGACATCCATGTTGTGGACTAAGAACCCCTTACATTTGCAAGCTCCAAAAATCTGGAAAACCCCACATAACGTTCCTTCAGCTGACGGATAGATAATTACATACAAGCAATGGATCTTCCGCAAACACGTACTAGCCCTGATAGTCTGCAACATCCGAACCCTTGACGGGAAACTATGCCGAGTGATCTCCTATGATGATATTATTGAGCGGCATCACGATGTGCCAGTGTTCGAAAAACAAGAGCCAAGAGCGCAAGGACTCCGAGTCCCCCACTGGGACCTGTGGTTAAGGCAATCCTCCTGTATTTTCTAGAGCTCTGTCAACCAGCTATAACAAAGAGACACTTTTAAGCAGAATCAATCCCTCAGTGGGTTTGCGTATAATCCTGGCCTCTGTTTCCCCAATGGACGCCACAGAGTGGGAGAAGTTAGCTCGAGTCGTGAGATCATGTACCGGTAGTGCCGGTAGCACCTGGTCCCACCAGATTCACCCCTGGAGCAGTTTTGAGGAATCCTTTGCCTTCCACCATCCATATCTCTGTTTGGTGCTGAATTCCGATTTACTAATGCACCAACCGCCCTTGTGAAGGGAGATTACCCCGCCTTCGAATAATTGTTTTAGAAGAGATTGTATATCGAGTGGAAGATGTGTGCGGCTCCTCTATGCCTGGGTGGCGGGAGCTAGTCGGGAACGGGAAAGGCGTTTATAGGTCAAAAGTAAAAATACCAGAACAACCTGTTTCGCGCTCGAGCCCCGGTTTTACACCAAATTTAGCGAAAAATAGACATTTTGAAACCGATAATCCCCAACACTGCCTAAATGAAAACGCTTCGAATCTCTCTATTAGATAATTACCATGTATTTGAGCCTTGAGAAGCAGAAGTGAAAGGGATAAAAGCTGCATTCATTGCTTACAATTGTGTCAACTAGTGTGAAAGTGACTTCAAATTTTTGTATGGTACTCCATTCAAAAAGTACATGGCAACTGATATCTTAAACTTAAATGCCATTTTCTCCACTCTTTCATGATATCTAAACACTGTGTAATGCTCCTCACATCATCCGTAGGCTTACTGACGCAGAGTCAAATTTTGGAAGATTCTCATGGGCATTATGCTGTGTGAGAGAGGGTGGTCAAGGTTGGTACTTTTGGTGTAAAAAGGGCATTTGGCGAAACGTTCTGTCCTAGTCTTGTGTTTTGTATACGGACCGTTTGGAAACATAGTAGAAAGGAGTGGGGAGGATGCTCACTTAGTCCCGGCCATTCCACTAACAAAAAAATTTCCCGAGAGATCACAAGGACGACCTCGGTCTGATTATTTCGATTTTACCCATAGAGGCAGGATTTTAGAGCCAGGCTAAGGAGAGGGATTGCTTGGCCGGTACAGGGAGGTCGCATTCGCCGAATGACTACCGCACATTACTCATAACTTGGTGTCGGTATTTCACGTGATTGGCCTATGTTGCATATTACGCTACAGGGGAACCCCAAACCCCATCAATTCCAGCCTCTCCCACATCGTCATTCGAGGGACTTTGGAGGTGTTGTGGGAAAAAGGGGCAGTTTCTAGAGCCCACTTGCTTCTGAGCTCTAGACCAGGGCTCCAGTGCATCTTGGTATTGTGGGTGATGCACGAAGTCTGCCCCTCGGATTTATATTAAGTATGCCTGTCGCAACTTTGTCTCATCTTCTCTTGTGTTCCAACCGCGCTAACCATTTGAACAGGCTTAGCCAAAACGCAGTCAGGCAGCAGCCCAGACAGTGTCTTTGGAATGCTTGAGGCCTAACTTACTCAATTCCCACACTGATCCAGAAATATGCGATAATATGTGGGTGGGCTCAAAAGAAACGAGGCTCACGAGAGCAGGCTTAAACTCATTAGAGTCCGGTATTCATATCTTGGAATAGGAGCTCTGCTCCAGCCGTCCGAAGGGCTCTCGTGCTCTGTGTCCCGCCTCTCGGTGGGGTAAATACTAAGGTGAAATGGCAATGGATGTGGATGAGAGAATGGCAAACATCTTCACTGTTCCCCCGCACGGTTTGATTACGGCTATTACAGCTGATCCAAGAGTACTGACTCTATGGGGGCTCCCTTGCTTCACCCTGGATTTCTGCTTATCTGACACTTCATATGGGAATAGAAGCCTGTTGCAGTCCAAGATCAAGCGATGTCACAAAATCCAAAGGGAAATCGGAATATCAACAGCTTTGAGCGTGTTTTGGTGTGCACCAGGTTTGTATTACGGCCGACAAACCTTGAAATTCCGCGGCCACTCTGCGTAGGAGTTATTTATCCGGTGCAACAGCCTTAATTCTTTTTCTTTTTTCAAGTCTTACTTTAAAGTCTTAAGCTATCAAATCACAATCGCCCCTGCAAGGGCCGTACAATGGCCTGAGGTATGTACTAGCTTTCCGTTCCGTTACACTCTTAGGAGTGACCCTCCACAAGCAACCCTTTAGATAATATTCTCCAGTTTCTGCGATATTGCCCAAGGGCGCAACAGCCTATCATTCTACTCGCTGGCTCTTAGAGTATCTAGACATTAAACGCCAAGAGCTGCTTCTTTATGCCCAAACCCGAGACTCCCAGCGCATCTGTCTCCGGATACGTTACGAATAGGTGAGTATGCTCCACACGATTTTATGCCCATCAACCATCAACCCGACAGCACCGTAAGCCCAATCATCCCGTCATATTGAGAGAATCCGCGCGCACCCGAGCACATTGGGTAGGGTTTGGACTTGAGAAGTCACTAACCCAAATCCTGGTTTTGAATGGTCTTCTTCGCCTCATCACTTACTGGAGCGATAGCGTTGAGTTTCTCCTGTGCCGTTCTAGAAACCGGCCTTGATACCGGTACTCACAAAAGGCGTTAAAAAAAAAAAAAAAAAAAGAGAGAGAGAGAGAGACAATAGACTAACCCTCGATTTGCGAACCCAGATGTGCCAGCTCTACACCCCAGCTTAACCAAATTAAGAATTCCCGGACCGAAATGAGCCTTCCCGCATACCGATCTAACCAGGTTTTTCCAGGCATCACGAGAACAACAACTCCGCAAAGCCATAAGTCGAGGTCATATACGGTATGCACGCACAACTAGTGGTATCTCCTGATTAGTCGAAGGTAATATAGCCAAAATAGACGATCCCGCCTCACCCAGGACAGGCCCAGGTTTCCTTGAAGCAAGGGTGTATAGGCCAGCCCCAGCCGGCCTAATCATCCGTCGCCGCGTTCAACACACCGAGAGCAATATGAAAAAAATGAAGTGGGGAAGGAGAATCAATTACCAATTTCTGAGTTGACACACGGAGATTTTATGGGCTACCTTTGACGGAATACTGGTATTTCGCCTACATCGCTGAAAGACCCTCGTAAAGGTTGTAACAGGGCAAGCGATCGATCGGCAATGGGGAACATGCTTACAGGACATCGTATATCATCCCTGGGGGGCATATTTTGCTTGTGCGCATCTTGGGTAATCGGACATATCGTATCTCCTGGAAATCAATCCATAGGTTTTTTTTCAAGGGTGTTCATGAGATGTCACTCGCTCATTGAAGAAAAGCCACAAATTTATATATATTATAAAAGCCTTTATATGCAGTGAGACAGACATGCAGTGGTTTTTTCACTTCTGTGAATCGAAAAATACGCTGGAGAAGTCATAGCTGAAGAGAGGGTTGCTACTCGTAGTTAACCTGGAGAAGTGGTAAATTGAGAGAAGACCTAGGTGCAACATGCTGCGCTGAACGTAACACAGCAGTTGCGGCGGAAGGTATGCTTTTTCTTTGTTTCCAGTACTTTCTTTTCTTTTCTCATCCCATGTTTGAATTTCTTTGATCCTCCACTTCTGGGCCCTCGCGGCGTTAGACTGAAGTGGTGATTGGTAGGTGGAGATGCTTCTTCTGGCATCATGTGAACGATCACAACATGAAAGAGAAGGGGGGGGAAGGGGACATTCGGGGCAACTTGGTCAGGCGGTACCCGATTTGTACACCTTTTACAAGTTCATTGCATCATGGGCTCTATTTGATAGGCAGGCTCATATGTATGCGTCAGTTTGCGGGGAGATGACATCCAATTGATTTGTTACGAGCTTCTGCCCCCCTGTTACGCAACCACCAAAGGACGAAGTTGACCTTATCCTCTGTGAGCAGAGGGCTATATCACTTTGCTGAGCTGAGTTGGTAGCCAAGCAAGCACTCCCTAACTTGGCAGATGAAGGTTCAGAAAATACGGTACTCAGGAGTTCCCCCCAGGCTGGGGCGCATATCTACAAGTAGCAGATTTCCAGTTTTTTTTTAGAGGTATGATATCCGACCATTTTGTGAGGCCACCTTCACGCTCTATATCAGAACTCACACACTCTCACACACACAGGCACACCCACACACCACACACACACCACACATACCAACACCCACACACCCAAGCTCAACCATAACGGCATCATCATATTCAGGATTCCCCAAAAGGTCCCAACCGAAGGCGAGCGAACGCAGGAACTAATGGCAGTAGAAACATTTTTCTATCCGATCCTCCAATAAACTAGAGTAGGGTAAATGGTAATTTTTTTTTTACAACGGCCGTTGAACCCAACCAGCCCAGCCCAGGTCTAAAAAAGGTGAACATCACCGAAACAGCAGACACGATGGTTACACAAATAAGAATTACAATATTTCTACACTTTTCCCAATTTAGTCGAAACTATTATTGTGAAAAAAAGCCACCATACCGTTTGCTCGCGCTTGCAACCCACAACCGCATTGCGAATCCCAATCGCGACTGAATCCTATCCAACCCACGTATCATATCATATCATACGGTAACTTGTACAATACATACATAACATTCGTACACCGGATGCCAGGTTATTCCGTGAACATCCCCCAATGAATGTAGAGTCTCGAGTATGTAGCTACGGTAAGCATATCGACCGATTGCGAAAGGGGAAGAAAATCCCGTGAACGGGCTGGCCATTTTTTTTTTATATTTTTTTATTTGTCAGGAGGGATACCGACGCCCGGCTTGGCCAATACTGAGCTATACTATACTGTGTTCACGGATTAACTCCCCCCCCCACTCGAATACATGCTCGTTCAGTACGGTACAGTTCCAAAGATCCAGAGCCACATTCGAAGTCTCTAATGCAGATGAAGTGCACTTGTATTATGATTCAGCGGTTATACTTGACCTATTCCTTTTATTTGTTCTCTTTCTTTCTTTCTTTCTTTCAGGGTGAAGGGAGAAGGGGGTGGGGGCAGACAAAAGTTATATTTATCTAATCATTTTTCATTTTTTTTTTTTCAACGGCAAAAAATGGCAATCAAGATGCGTGAACAGAATTTTTTGTATATATAATATTATAATATTGGTGAAGAATCAAAAACTCCCCCCTCCCATTCACAACCTGTAGTACGGTAGTCTACCGTAGTTCATCACACAAGCTAAGAGAGAGAACCAGAGCGAGAATAAAACTGCAGTAGCAAAGGAGTGCTGAGGGTGGGTAAAACAATGATATATCACGGTCTTGGAAGGAAGTAGAAGAAGGGTTCCACTCCAAAGGGCGTACCTTATCGTAACTGTACTTATAGTAGCACGGACAAAATATACAAGTACGGTACGGTACTCGAGTAAGTCAGTTGAGCCACCACGAGGAATTATGAATTGACCGATAAATATAGTATAGTATCATACAAGGTCTCGACAACGACGGGAGGTTCCTCCCGCCGATCAGTGCCACCCGATTCGGCGAATCACCACCAGCACTAAGACATAGTACAGTACTAGTACCGTACGAGCAATGGGACTGGTCGGTCAAGTTGGCTTTTCTACGGGCGGGACGGGGGGCGGGGCTTGGACCTAATATTCTGCGATACTCGTACACGAGTAGCGATTGGATCGCTCAAAGGACCGAGCCGAGAAACACACTCATTCACGGCTAGCCTGTTTTTCCGTAAAAAAAATACTTTTTGGGAGAGTTGGATTGGATGAGGTTTTGGTCAACCGGGCCCGGGGCTTTTTGTCGGGTGCAGTCGTTGTTTGAGAGGTTCGCTTGTGTGCTTTATTTCTTTTTCTTCTTTCTTTGGTTACGGTTGTGGTATTGGCTACAGTAGAGGGGTTCATCTTTCTTTCTTTCTTTCTTTCTTTCTTTCTCTCTTTCACTCGGGTTTTTTTTTTCGTGAGAGTAAGATTGGGATAATTGGGTTGACTGGATGGAGAGTGCGAGGTTTTGTGTCCTCACCGGTGGTACTGGTACTAGTACGCTTCCAGGCACCAGAGATCAAAGGATTATTAAGCGACGGATCATCTCTTTCCTAATATGGTATGTGATACCGGTGTGCGTCTTCGCTTCCTGATCGGGAGAATCATGCCAAGATATTATGATGCTCGTTACAGTTCCTCCTGGCTCCTGTAAATTTGGCTAACCCTCCCACTCATCCTGCTCAAGTCAATGCTGTATCTTGCGTAAATCTCCAGGGAGTGACGATTTGAACGTATGATATTTAGGAATGGGATTAGGAAAATCGAAAAAATAAAGAAGAAAAGAAAACATTTAGCATCTGGGCATGGACATCTATCTTTGTTTCACCTCCTAGAATCAATTGTGGAAAGAGGTGGTTGGTGGTATTGAAAGAAAGTTTTTTTGATAATATTATGCAATTTTGACATGCGACTCCAGAGCAAAATACCAGTACGGTAGAGTTTTTGGTTTCGCATGGCAACCAGACGCACCACCCTGAACCAATGCGAAGGCACAAGTATTCACGGATCAATCCACCAACCAGAGTATGATATGATACCCTTCCTCACTGGACAGTCTTTGCCGTTGGGTGCGGAAACTTGCATGATTGGCTAAAGTTCGTTGCGCTCTGCATTGGTCGGAGACAAGAAAGCAAGGCGGCGACCACTCAGAGCATAGTGTCGGAGTACCGTACCGGTATCCTTCTCACTACCGTATTGAAAGCCGGGTCGGTAAACAAGGATAATAAAGATATTGAACTGCTCACTGCGAATGCCGAAACTTTATGATCCTTCCAGCGTGATTGTGATGCAGCTGTGCCGGTATTCCAAACTTTCCGATACATCTTGGACTGCCCTGATCTTGCTTTGGCAAGATGGGGGGGGGGAGGATGGGGAGCTTTTCAATATAGGATAGATAGATTTTAGTGCTATCATGTAAGGACAACAAGGATTTAATCAATTTTATTCCTAACTAGAGGAGACACCGCCCTAACGGGCACACGGCCACAAGGATGGGAAGGGACCTGGTTGGAGAGTTCTCTTTCTTTCTTTCCTTCTTTCTTTGTCAGAAAGCATATGGCGAACCCTCCCTCCTGTATGGTTGGATATTTTTTTTCCCTTTTACAAGAGGACCCAGTTTCGGGCTAGATCGTTTTTACTATCTCGTTATATTATGATACTCGTAGATGGCTTTGACATTTTGTTCATTTATTTCCGGCCATCCATCCTTTTGCGGCGCTTGCCATGGATTTTTCCTGTACGGCAATGTACGGATAAATCTGAGGACTCAAACAAATGAGAGCCACTCAGAGTACGAGTGCAGTACCATGCTGCACAAGTGCCGGTATCGTACAGTTACGGTACTGGCATGCGGTATTCCATCGGAACCGAGTTTTTTCCCTTTCTTTTTTTCTTGCTGTTGATTGTCTACCGTATTCGACGAATTATGCCCTACCGGTAGTTAGTTACCTAGAAAGAGGAGTGGAAGTGATTCTTTCTTTCGACAAATGGGCTCGGGATGTCGTATCATATCTACTCGTAACATGCGATACCGGCAAAGGTGGCGGGGGAATTGAAGGAGTCGGGCGGCTCAGGCTTTACGGGTTCTATACGGGGTTGCACAAAGCCGGAGTACCGTAATAGGTTCACTCATCATTCCAGGGAGTGAGAACGATGCGCATCATGCTCAAGCTTGCTGTCGTCCGTTTAGACTCATATTGTCTTCGTATGGCAAGTTTTCTTCCACCTTCTATTTGACTAATTCAGACATTCCATTGACTCTTCTGCCAGCCAATGATATCTACGAAATCTCCGACCCGAGCCTTTGTTTGCCTGTATAAAGTTTGGCTATGATGTATCATACCAAATTGCTGCACAGCCAGGAGTCATACCCTATTGTATTGTGCAAGTGTCGGCAGGGGAAAAGAAGGAAAAAAAAAAAAGAAAACGTTGTGCCAGCCCTATCATACCAGTCATTGGTGACGGATACCTTTTCCCTACAACCGCTTCTATCGTCGCGAGGTTGTGCTTCTTCCTCATTCCTACTCTATCGTGCCTCCCCACACCTCCGTCCGCATCATCTCCCCTCCCGTGCTTCCCCCTCTCTCCACCCTTTCCTGCCCATCCCCCCTTACCCTGGATTCTTGACCTCTCCCGCAAGATTCGCTGAACCGTCCGCCATCTGTTTCTTCCTGCCCACCTCCAAGCTTGCGGCCACAGGCAGGAACAGGGCTCGCTCCTACTCCAATACTCGTGCAGCTGGGCTTTTTCCCCTCCCAGCCGGCCTCCTCTTCTGGGATTGGGGTATCCCATTTTACCCGAGATTATAGGCTCCCTCTCGTTCTCCGTGGTTTGCAGGTAAATGCAGGGGAATTTTTGTGGTGACCCAGAAGGTTTGTAGCAAAAATGTATTCCCTTTCAATCCTTAGGGAGCGGTAACGCGTCTTTTATCCTTGCCTCAAATTTTGCACCTAATTTCAGACCTCCCATTTCGTGTTTTTTTGACTTTCTTTCCCAAGCTGACTTCGGATGTTTTGCAACTTTGGAGGATGGGGTCCCATCTCCCCTGATGGGCGGAGCGACTTCACGCCTTGTTTTCTAGATTCGATTATCGATGGGGTCAGCTTGGGCGTTATCTTTTTCGGGGCTCTTCAGGTGTATTGGCTTTCACGGCAGAAGCAGGTGGGTGTTGTCAAGGATTGGAGTTATAATTTGAAATTGGTGAGTTGTTGGTGGCTTCTACAGTGTGACGTCGGACTTTCTCTTGGATTTGCTTATGGGTTATGACGTTTGTAGGTTTTGGTTGCGGGCACGGTTGCGGCTTCGGCATTGCTCGCTTCATTACAGATCGGATACTCCGATTCATGGTTTTACGACATTCGCTTTTGGTCGCCAATTCTCTCCTGTGTTGGTCTTGGGGTGGCGTTCGCCGTTCACTACTTGGAACACGATCGATCCCGGGTTCCCAATGGAGTTCTACTCTTCTACTGGCTGTTCTTCATCGTCACACACGGTGTCGAGCTTCGGTCTTCAGTGGACTTGCGCGATCACAAACACCGACTCCCGCGGCTTATTGGGGTGGCATGCTTGGAGGCTGCGGGTATCTTCGTCTTCCTTTTGCAATTGATGGTTCCCAGAAACAAGGGTCCGTATGCACTCGTTGGTGAGGATGAGGTGGAAAACGAGTGTCCTAGCGAGACCGCAAACGTCTTCTCGAGGCTTACTTTTGAATGGATGACGGTGATGATGAAGCAAGGGTATCACAAGTTTTTGACGGAGGAGGATCTCTGGAATCTTCGCAAGATCGACACATCTCATGCTACGGGAGATCAATTCACCGAAGCATGGGAGAAGGAGCTTCGGAAGGAGAAACCAAGCATTTGGATTGCATTGCTTAGGGCCTTTGGTGCTCCTTATGGCCGTGGTTCTGTCTATAAAATCGGGAATGATGTCCTGGCTTTCGTGCAACCGCAGCTTTTGAGGTTGTTGATAGCATTTGTATCGTCTCACAATTCTAATAACCCTCAGCCAGTCGCCCGAGGAGTTGCCATTGCCCTTGCCATGTTTGGCTCAAGTGTTGTTCAAACGCTTTGCTTGCACCAGTACTTCCAACGTGCTTTCGAAACGGGTATGAGGATCAAGAGTAGCTTGACGGCCGCTATATATAAAAAGAGTATGCGGCTGTCAAACGAAGGACGAGCCTCCAAAACCACCGGTGACATTGTAAACTTGCAAGCTGTTGATACTCAGCGACTACAGGGTAAATTCCGGCTTCACTCTGATCATATCATCGCGCAATGTACTGATAGATATATACACAGATATCACTCAGTATGGCCAGCAACTTTGGAGTGCGCCTTTCCAGATCGCTCTTTGCATGATTTCTCTTTATCAGCTTTTGGGACCCAGCATGTTTGCCGGAATTGCAGCCATGTTAATCATGATTCCGGTTAATGGAATCATTGCTCGTGTTATGAAAACGCTGCAGAAAACTCAGATGAAAAATAAGGACTCTCGGACTAGATTGATGACCGAGATTCTGAACAACATGAAGAGTATCAAGCTTTACGGATGGGGCTCTCCATTTATGGCTAAATTGGACCATGTTAGGAATGATCTGGAGCTGCATACCCTCAAAAAGATTGGCGTCGCGCAGGCATTTGCTAGTTTCACTTGGTCTAGCACGCCATTTTTGGTATCTTGTATGTGTCACCTGATTGTCGAAGTTGATTATATTTTCTGGACATTAACAATCACTCGGGTTTAGGTTCCACATTTGCTGTCTTTGTCTGGACTCAAGATAAGCCCTTGACTACAGACATTGTCTTCCCAGCATTGACACTGTTCAATTTACTCACTTTCCCGCTTTCGGTCCTCCCCATGGTAATTACAGCTGTTGTTGAGGCTACTGTTGCTGTTGGACGTATCACTTCATTCCTAACGGCTGAGGAACTTCAACCCGATGCTGTGGTTCATGAACCCCCAGTGCTTGAGATGGGCGAAGAGACTCTAAGTATCGCTGATGCAACGTTCACCTGGAATCGTGCAGAGGTTGGCAAGAGTGCCTTGAAGAATATCAACTTTACGGCCAAGAAGGGTGAACTCAACTGTATTGTGGGGCGAGTCGGCGCAGGGAAATCCAGCTTTCTTCAAGCAATTCTCGGAGATCTGTGGAAAGTATCGGGCAAAGTCGTTATTAGAGGATCTACTGCTTATGTCGCTCAGTCAGCCTGGATTATGAATGCTTCCGTTAGAGAAAACATCTTGTTTGGGCACCGCTATAACCCCGAGTTTTACCAGGCCACCATTAGAGCTTGTGCACTTCTCGAGGACTTTGATGCTCTGCCTGATGGTGATGAGACGGAAGTTGGTGAGAAGGGAATCTCTTTGTCTGGAGGTCAGAAGGCTCGTTTGACCCTCGCTCGCGCCGTCTATGCTCGTGCCGATATTTACCTTTTGGACGATCCTTTGTCTGCCGTTGACCAGCATGTTGGAAGACACCTTATCGATAACGTCCTTGGCCCTAAAGGTCTTTTGGCCGGAAAGACTAGAATTTTGGCAACAAACTCGATCCCGGTATTGATGGAAGCCGATTATATTCATCTTTTTGTTGCAGGTGAAATAGTCGAGACTGGTGCCTACAACGCCGTCATGGCTATGAAAGGCGGGGTATATAACATCGTTCGTCATCTCAAAGAAGCTCGAGAACGGGATCAGAGTGATAAAGATAGCGACAGATCTTCAACTGTTGTTGGTACTGGCGCTGCTTCTGCATTGGAAATCTCGAGCGAAGAAGATGATGTGCTTGATACCGACGGTAGCGCTATTAGCCCCCAAATGAGGAAATCTAGGCGTATCTCTCTGAGAAGGGCATCCGCCGCGAGCTTCAGGAAGGGCAGGCGCAAGATCGTAGACATTGAGGAGAGTCGGGCTAAGAGAACGACACAGGGCAAAGAGTTTTCGGAGAAAGGAAAGGTCAAGTGGAGTGTCTATGGAGAATACGCGAAGGCTAGCAACCTCTTTGCTGTTATGATTTACCTTTTCGCTTTAATCTGTTCGCAGGTTCTTTCTGTTGGAGGAAATGTATGGCTCAAGACATGGTCCGAAGCGAATAGTGAGAATCGTGCGAACGACCATGTTGGCAAGTATCTCGGCATTTACTTCGCCTTCGGAATCGGCGCAGCTGCGCTTGTAGTCATTCAGACGTTGATTCTTTGGATTTTTTGCGCTGTCGAGGTTGGATTTCTCATTTTTGATTGCCATCGCCACATCGCTGACAATACCAACTGCAGGCTGCTAGGAAGCTGCACAATAAGATGGCAGTTGCTATATTCCGAAGCCCAATGCAATTTTTTGAAACTACTCCCGCCGGCCGTATCCTGAATCGCTTCTCTAGCGATGTATGCGCCCCCTCTTATCGTTCACGCCCCATTAGATACTAATATAGTATGTACTCCAGATCTACAGGATTGATGAGGTGCTTTGTCGAAGCTTCAACATGTTGTTTAGCATGAGCGCTAGGTCAATCGCTACGCTTGCCATTATCTCCATATCCACACCTCCGTTTTTAGCTCTTGTTGTTCCCCTAGGGTGTCTCTATCTCTATATTCAGCGATATTACCTACGGACCTCCCGGGAGCTGAAAAGATTAGATAGCACATCACGGAGTCCGGTCTATGCTCACTTCCAAGAGTCGCTCGGCGGTATCTCTACTATTAGAGCTTATCAACAGCAGTCCAGATTCATAGCTGAAAATGAATGGAGGGTTGATGCTAATCTGCGCGCCTATTTACCTTCCATAAATGCCAACAGGTGAGCTTTTTTTCCTTGACCGTGTTGAGATGCTTCATTGTACAAAACATTGCTAACTACTGTCTCGGTTCAGATGGCTCGCCGTGCGATTGGAGATTATTGGCTCAGTCATTATATTGGGGGCCGCTGGATTTTCAATTATTGCTGTTGCTTCCGGTACTAACCTTTCTTCAGGCATGGTTGGCTTATCGATGTCGTACGCGCTGCAGGTAAGTTTTGAACTTCTCCATGCGGTTCTACTCGCGAAAATCACGGCGACCATAATGTGACTGATCATATTTTTGTTTTTTTCCCCTTACCACGAAGATAACTCAATCACTCAACTGGATCGTCCGCCAAACTGTGGAGGTTGAGACCAACATCGTCTCGGTAGAGAGGGTGCTCGAATATGCAGCTATTCCAAGCGAGGCGCCCGAAGTCATCCCGGGCCAAAGACCGAGCACGAGCTGGCCCGCAAATGGGGCTGTCTCATTTCACAATTACTCGACCCGGTACCGCCCCGGTCTAGATTTGGTTCTCAAAGACATTAATATCGATATTAAGCCCCAGGAAAAGATTGGGATTGTGGGCAGAACTGGTGCGGGGAAGAGTTCACTGACCCTTGCGCTATTCCGAATTATTGAACCTGCAAATGGCAATATTAGCGTTGACTCTCTCAACACGTCTGCAATCGGTCTAAGGGACCTGAGGCAACGGTTGGCTATTATCCCTCAGGATGCCTCGCTGTTCGAAGGGACTGTAAGAGACAACTTGGATCCAAGTCATGTCCATGATGACACCGAGCTTTGGACGGTGCTGGAACTCTCTAACCTCAAGGACAAGATTTCTTCAATGAACGGGAAGTTGGACGCCCAGGTACATGAGGGCGGATCTAATCTTTCCGTGGGCGAGCGAGCCCTAGTGAATCTTGCGCGTGCTCTCTTGACTCCATCCAATATCTTGGTAATGGACGAAGCAACTGGCAGTATAGATGCAAGTGCCCCCCCGTAATCGCAGGGCTCTCCATGCTCTTACTCGTTTCCCCTCGTTTTTCCCCACATCTCGACATTCCATTTTAGACGCTATCCACTAACCGAGAGCGATAGGTCGAGACTGACAACATGCTGCAACGAACCATAAGTATGTGCTCAGAATTCTCGTAGTTTCGTGGCTCCACCGATGCTGATAAATCTTCCAATCAAACAGGAGATAGATTTCGCGATAGGACCATCCTGACAATTGCTCATCGTTTAGGTGAGTCGCCGAGATTCTCTCCCTCATGCTTTGTGCCGGGAGATAATATTTTGCGGGCAATGCTGACGTTTTTAAAACAGATACCATCATTGACAGGTGATTTTAAACACCCCTTCCCATTATTTATACGCTGTCTCCTGGGAGGCTTTGTTCTTGTTTTTGTTTTTATAATCCAACTAACTCGACTCGTATTTAAGTGACCGAATCATCGTTCTTCAGGCCGGTCGGGTTGCCGAATTCGATACCCCAAACACCCTCCTCAGCGACAAAAATTCCTTGTTCTTTGCTCTCGCCAAGGAGGCCGGGCTAACCCAGGCAGGGCCCTCTAGCGAGGTATCGTCTTGAGGGAGTTGATTGATTTATAGTTGTGCGCACGTTTTGTGTTTTTTTTTTATTGTTAAATTTTTGCCGGAGAAAAAAGATGTTTAGTTTTATACTCTACTGTACTAGAACTGCATGAGTGTTTTTATTCTTAATCCCCTTTCGTGTTATTTCTATTTGATTTTGTTTTCAGCCGTTTTCTTATGCCTATTCAATAAACCTTATTAAGAGGCACCCCCATCCAACCTATGAGAGTTTCAAAATGGGATGGATGGGAGGGAGAGAAGCGGCAGGCCATGGCGTGCATGGCATGATTGCCCCAAGCCTAGCCAGCCTTACAGATGAAGTTCTCACTTCCCTCCGTTGTTGCTTTTTCTTCCGGCTTTCTACTGTGTGCTACAGACAGTCGAACTAGAATGCAAGGTTGGTTACGCACCTTTAGCTACCCTACCACACACTGGATGGTCTACAATATCAACCCCCATTCCAAAGGTGAAATTCTATATTAGCCTACCTGCCCGCCTCCGTACTTTTTTCAGACCGCAAACAATGCGAGAAATAATTTCCTTTTTCCAAAAAAACGGCTCATATCCCGATAATCCTATCCGCCCTGTGCTTCTCACCCAATGGGGTAGATTACCCTACCGAGAGAAATAGCGCTTGTTCGTCAACATAGTATCATACGAGTAGCGGCATCATAGTAAGCTATGACCCTAGGAGGAGCCGGAAGGAACAACGACGTCGCGCTGCGCCTTTTTTCGCCAAGAATTATTTACCCTTTTGGGTCTTGGCGGTTGGAGAAGAGAAGGTCTAGTGAACGAGTGGTCACTGCTGTAGGTGCGAGTATCATTGGCTTTTGGACCTTGGTAGCGGGATATTTGCTCTTTTGCGTGGGGGTAATAGAATAGCTGTCCACCCAGCCGCCCGGTTTTTTTTGTTTTTGTTTTTGTTTGGTGGAAAGCTCATAGGATAAGTGGGCAGTGGGGGAGGGCAAGGTAATAGATATCGGCCAGGATTTTCGGTGATAGGTAGGCAAACGTACGATACATTATACACGCCCCACTCCTCCACCACGCGCGCGTAGAATTCGGAAGGAGGAGAAGGAAGGGGTTATTTTTGAATCAGGCAAGCTTGACATCTAACCATTATATCATATCTGAATGGATGGACCAGATTGTTTTTCCACTTGACTTTTTTCATTTTTTTTTCATTTTTTTTTTCACTAGCTGACGTGCCCATTATCTATGATCCCTTTTCCATTCCATCACGATACAAGTATTACCATATATAGTTGGATAATAATACGATGATATATCCAAAACAGCCCTACACCCCAGCCCTGCACCGCGCTAGAATATATCGCTATCCGTTTTTTTATATCATACACCTCTGTGAAAGAAATTGTATGATGGGACAACGGGATCGCTCATCATGCATCCATCCAGTGGGGTATCACATTACACGTGTTAAGTAGCTACGCCAGAGAGTTCTTGTTACCGTTTGACAAGTCCAGCATGTGGTGGGAGGAGGAGGGAAAGCTGGCCAAGTATAAATATATATATATATATATATATGCATATATGATGTGAACGAATCAACGAACAGTACTATACCGTATACCAGGGACTAAAAATTGAATTTCGCTAAAAAAAAAAAAACGGAAAAAGTGTTGGGGTTTAAGGAAAGGGATTGTTTGTATGATGTGATGTGTGTGATGGATACGTCGAGAACTCGGGAGTGGCGATATTCTCGCTATGGACGGGGAGGAGGAGGAAGGGAACCGTTTGATCATCATTTCTTTTCTCTTTTTCCCCTTCCAGGTGGGATTTTGGTAGCTATGGTTTCTAACTTTTTAGATATGCCTTGTACTCTGTCTGTCCCGTTTCGTGGATTTATCTTACTCACCACTCGGATCCCCCCCCCCCCCCCCNNNCCCCCGTGGGGGGATATAGATTGGCTTTTTGGTACTTTGATACTTGGTCTGTGTACATAGGTAGGAAAAGAAGCAGATAACATAGTGAACTGAAAATTAATCTCCGGAGTAGTTTGAAGTAATAGAAGTCTAAAAAAAAGGGGGGTTATCCATAGTATCTAAAAGAGTCATTCTCGCGGGAGGAATAGTAGGACTGGGGGGGTGGGAGGGTAATTTATTCAAATTCTTATAGTCTAACTTAGTGTGTGATCATAACTATGATACTTTGATCCAGCAATGGATTTATCTCCCAGATTTGGAGTTTCATCCCGGGGGGGGGGCCGGTTCTTGCATTGCACAGGATATAATATGTATAGTCTGGGAGGCTTTTATCGAGTAGTAGGTGGTTTCAATTAGTATCCACGAAGTGGAGTTTTAAGACAGTTACTATGCTGTCAGCGCTGACTTTGCTGGTCCTAGGTGGGAAGGGGGGAATTGAGTTTTCGAACTTGGGTTTTGATATTCTTGAGAGGGGGAGGGAAGGGAAGGGAAGGGAAGGGATTCCACCACTTGGATAGTTGACGTGGTGATGGTGGTGGGAGAATCGAGTGGGTGAGTGATATACTTGTGGAATAAGTAAACGCTACTACCACATGCTATGATAATAACAAAGTTTTGACTTGAATGCCAGAGGTGATATACTTGACCGTGACCGGACAGGAAATTCTGGAGCACTATCATACTATAGAAGATTTACGTTTTTGTCTAGGATTTGCCAAGGCTTCAAGGCACTCACTCCCTCCATCTACTTGTCCCAAGGCTCTGGCTCCCTAGTGACAACCCAATCAATATTCCTCTTAAGTCTTCAAGTTCTCTTGCGATTTTTGAAAATCTTCCTGGCCTGCCTTCTGAAAATTGTATCTTCTATCATTTGGGGTACGGGTTATCAGTGTTTGTCAATGCTTCAAACAGTTGCTTGAAGTAGTTGGTGAATACTTAGAGGAAGGATTATAGAGTTGTCTTGATATTCATCCATAAGGGTGAGGTGGGCATTGTGTAATCACATTTCCCCAGAGGTGTTATAATAGTCTGGTATATTCTCTGTATCTGTAAGGATATCATACTTGTACGAGTACTTCTTTACCTCCCTGAACCAGCTTATAAGTCTACCTGATTGCAGATCTTTGTCCTGTCTATTCAACTTGTATACTTGTGAAACCTTGATCTTTGGTTACCTGAGTTGTTCTGACATATTAGCTATTGTTGTTGATGCAAGCTGGAGTACTAGCAGGTGTCTGTGAGGTTCTGGTTCTTCCCTTTTTCCTTGAGGTATTGGTAGTGTTCTTAAGGGTCATGAGAGTTTGGGAATCAAACAGGTAGTATTATGCTTCTCAAGGGTACTGTGGAGTGTAGTCACATACTAAAGACAGTTTCCACAATACTCTTGGTTCTTAGTCTCTATTCCAGATTTGTTTTTCTTCTGTAAGCTTCGATCTGAATAATTAGCACTTCTGTAACCTCTTTTTCTGAGAATGTATCTAGATCTCATGGCTTATAGAAGCTTAGTCTAGGTTATTGGATATTATCACCTTCTCTTTCTTCTTTCCACTATGGGTTATACCCAGGTATGCCAGAAGACCTGGTTGTTCTACCAGATCTTGTAGTCAGAGTGTGTAATTGTCACTGTAGCATTGGAGTTAGAAATCTCTTTCTGATTCTTCTACTTCTAACTAGTTATTAAGAACATAGGTGATAATCAATCCTATCATATATTCTCTATCCTGAGAACTTGATATCACTTACTAAGGCAAAAAAATGTAATTGATACTAGCCTTTATGAACAGTTATACAATAAAGCCTCTAAAGTAACATGCTTTAATGGAATCCTACCATGTTTCTACTATTACTACTGACTTGATGTTGGTTATTACTTATTTGGGTTTATACCTGATAAGCGCTACTATTTGGTTGTCCCTTCCTACTTGGTTATGACTTCCTAACTAGTTATTCTTTCCTTGTTTCACTTATCACTACCCCTCTTTGCTTCAACCTATTTGGGTATCACTGGCCTCCTGCTATACCTACTGGATATATATAGTAGTAGCGATCTCTTGTTCCTTCCTGTTTGGATTCCATTACTTGTTTTGTTAGCTCCATCCTGTCGCTTTTAACTCTCTGTTTTCGGAATATGGTTATCATGGTATGCTACATCTGTTAGAATGTTTGTTGGACAGGATGTTTGCGCTTTGTTTAGTTTTCCTAGCTACAATCTTTTGTATCTAAAGAGCCTGCAATCCCTTAAGGATTCGGACTCTCAAGCCTCACAGGACTATCATCTTTAATACTACAAGTTGAATGGTTACTCTATTAGTTCCATACCTTTTACCTTGTCTATTGAAGACCTATCCATAGACGCTTCTCCCCCTATCCTAATAGTATCTTCAGAGTCCCTTTGGGATTCTCGAGATACTTGGGAGTAGGTTACACCTGCCTTCACTTTGTTTGTTACTTAAGGGAAATATATATTGAGTAGCAAAGATAAACAGTGAATAATGAAGTTCTTTAAAAAAGTAAAGTAGAACAATAGGATTACTGCTCAATGAAGTATACTGTCACGATTGGTGACTAAGCAAAGCAGGATTTCGTATGACTCATAGTTATGAGTCACAAGGTTGTTATATTTCGCACTATGACTCATTAGAAGTCATGGGGTTTCACATGAGGCACACTTGTGCAATCATTGTTATGTTGTGATTGGTTGATCGTGCGCATGACTCACATTTGTGAGTCATATGATGTAATGATTTTCGCACATGACTCACACTATGAGTCATGGGTTTTGCGCATGTGACCACTTTAGGGCACATGACTTATTTTATGAGTTATGATTGGTTGGCACACGGCGCAGTTGACTCAGAAGAGTCAGCTGATGGATTTCATACTATGACTCACTATGAGTCATAGAGGTCGTGTGACTCACAGGTATAAGTTACCAGGGTTAGGGTTCAGGGAAGAATGCCTATATAAGGACCTCTAGGCGACCTGTAGTTGGACTCTTCACGCAACCATCTAAGTTCTTTCCTATACAATTACTTTACCTCTTTACCATTCCATTCCTCCATTGGCGTTGTGCGATAGGAACCATAGGGTTCAGCTATCAAGACAACGTAGGCATAGGCATAAGAGCAATAGTGGAAATCCGCCTAGTACTACTCATTGCAATAGTACTCCTACCCTGGTGGCTGAGATTAGCGCCACACCCCATACCGGACTATAACAACGGCCCGGTCATATTCATCTAACCCAAAGAGAAGTAGTTACCTGTTGCAAAACCAGCTTACAGCATAGGATCGTAACATATACCGGCCGTCTAGGTATCTTTCAAATGTCTGATATCTGCTGCTGGCCTGAAGGATAATGTTGAATGCACCCAATCTTTCTATCAGAAGCTAGGGCTCATGTATCCCGCGACCACAACCACTACCAGTGAATATACAGCTACCAGAATCCTGTAGTCCTGCTTGAGTCCTGGCTGAGGCTTTCTTACAATACAGCCTATATCCTACTACTAATATACATAACAAGTTCCTTTACTTAGAAATCCTGGGGCACAATCCTGCCAGTCCTCTAAAGCATGCAATAAGTATACCACTGGAATCTCTTGATTCTGGTAGAGAGATCAAATATAATTGAGACCAAATCAACTTTCACAATCTGACAAAGAAGAGGCTAATGAAAATTGCAATATAAGTATTGAAACATGTATACAGATTATATCCCTCTTACACTTTCCCCTTATCAACTCCCACCCTCTTCATACCATCCTATCCTGCACATCTACTTTCTCCTACCATATTCCTGTTCCTTTGATATTCTTACTTCCCCCCAATCTCTACCAATCCCAACTCTTTATCCCCAACCATCCTCTTCTTTCTTCCTCCCATTACCTTTCACCAACCTTTCCCTCTCATGTCCTTCACCTCTTCTTTTCCATGTCTAAAGCCCTCTCCAAACATTTTCTCCTCCCTTGTAAACATCCCTCAGGTTACCACCTTTAGTGTTTGTTATAGGACGGGGCGGTTTATGAATTCGAAAGCCCTGCTATTCCATGGACCAGGGGAGCGTATCTTTTCTCTTGTCCCCACCCGTCCCTCGTACAAGGGCCGACCCCACTCACGCCCTGGACAGAGCCCGTTTCTCAATACCAAACATTGACTGGAGCCTACTCGGGCCACGAGCGGGGTGAGAGCCCGGTCGTGAGATGGGGGCACCAACAGGAAAAAAATACGCCCCACCCCGGCCCGCTTACCAGCCTGGGGCCCGTGTATTGCGGGGCCCCAGAGGGCCGCCCCGTAATGAACAATGAACACTAACCACCTTCCTAAACGCTTTTCGGGTGTGCCTCCCATTGGTTGCGTGTTGTTCTCTATTAGCTCCTATCCATTATCGTGACGATTCCTGTTGTAGCTATTTCAGAAATGAGGTAAATCCGAGCCGTCGTGGTTCTTGTTTGGATACATGTTGCCTGTAAACACGTAACCACATGCATAGGATATCACTCAACCCAGATAATCCGTTTTCCGAAGTACGTTCGTCTTATCCATACCCCCGAAGACTGCTCTTTGGAGTGCCTAGAAATGCCAAACCATATACATTTCATTACTAAAAAAAATATACTCCTGTTCAATTCCTCCAAAACACTGGAAGTAAACTGGAGGGTCGACTTCACGTGCACGGAACTTTGCTTTGACTTGGATGGTAAAAGCTGCATGGAAGAACATTTCCACTGAACACTCAGTTAACCCTGTCCACGGCCTTCCTTGGCGGTTAGCTGCTGTGTGATTGCTGTAACTAAGGTTACTCTCTATTCTCACACCTGCACTACACCACCCTTGGGCTAGAAGGTTATAATCTCCAAAATGTAATCTCTACAGCAAGTACTCTGAGACACCAGATTAGGACTTGATATAAGGAAATTTTGAACTCACCTAGGCCCACATGGGGCAGTGAGGTATTCAGTCGATTTCCAAGATCTCGCATCATGTGGTATGACTGTATATAATATTTAGAATTTCTACTGATCCATCCAATATTCAGCTATCTCCCAAGGCTTTCCAATGACCAATATGCCCGGCTCGGCCATCCCAGCTAGCCAATGGTAATTGCAGTTTTGTCTACCTCCCATATAACAAACCTCCAATCAATGTCAAGTTCACCTCATTCACGCTTACCCCCACCCCCTTGCGCCGGGCTCATTACGGTACTTGTTCACGTTTACCCTCAAGAGCGTTATCCAAAACCTCTACAATTGACAAAACCTCAGAATACCTGGCTCCCGTCACGGCCGTGAGCTGTCCCTCTATTCGAATTCAAGAAATGGAAGTCCTCTCGAAAGCGCCAGCACCAATATTGAACATGCGTGGAGAGAAGTGATCCGAGAGAAAAGAGGGTTGGTAAAATCAAAACAAGACATTGTCCTGCAGATATTAGAAGGCTGGATGGTGTTTCCACAAGCGAATTACTTGCCATTCCTTAAAATTTACTATTCAAGAATTACTTCATATAAAAAAAACCTTCGCATTCCGTAGAGTTCCATCGAAGGGGGTTTGAAATCACTGCAGGGAAGGCCTAGATGAGTTCGGATCAGGCTGTATTTTCATTGGCTTGGTGCAGCAGCCTCTGTGTGACTGCGGGTTTAACTCATCCCACTACCGTACCTAATCACTTTTTACCTACTGACTCATCCGGTTTTGCCAATCGGTTTCTGGTCCTACCTGAGTCATGGAGTACCGTACCGTACTGCCGTATACTGTGTCCGTGCATAATTATGCCGCCTGATCTCTGGTATGAATTGGAAAGTGAGTGTGCTAAGCCTCATTTTTTTTTCTTTTTTTTCTTTTCTCCAACAGACACATGATCCCTCTCGCAAGCACAAGGACAAAAACCTTTGACACTTCTTACCTATTACTTATCCGTACTTGTACTTCCCTACCACCATCAAGCCACCACTAGCCTCGTTTGGGCACTTTGACTGCCCCCCCCATACCGGTACTGAAGCCCAGATGTCCGTGCTCACTCAGCAAGTTTACCTCCGGATGCGCCTGACTACTGTAGTGTTTGTAATGGACTCAAGCACCAAGGAGATGTTTTCGTAGTACGGTAGACGGTGATAATTTCGCTAGTTGAATGCTCTTTTTCTACTACGAAAGCATCTCCCCTAGCACTTGTACCTGGAAACCTGAATACTTGAGCTGTGCGCAATGTCCTTGGGCTTCACTCTCAAAGTCAGGTCCGGCAACTCCATTCTCCTTTTTTCTTTTCTATCCCCAAAGTGCGAAAGGGGCCTGATATTTCTGTGTTTCTAGCCCATTTTCTAGAAAGTGAACTTTTGACCGCAGAGCCCACGGGTTCAACTGCGCTCTCTCTCTCTCTGACTGGTAATGGCTCTGAAGCAAAAAAAACAATAAATAAATAATATTGATAACAATAAAATCATGGTAGGTTTCAGTCCAGCTTGGAATCAAGCGCACCAATCATTTTGATGCCAATCAGGAGTAACAACAGAGGGGAAGGAGGGGGAGGAGGCTCCACCACTTCCTATCCCGAACAACCCGATATTTGAGGTCAGCGGAGGTTTTGCCATGAACGAATGACCAATTCGGTATATC
This sequence comes from Tuber calosporum, assembly GCA_003316355.1. NCBI lineage: Eukaryota > Fungi > Ascomycota > Pezizomycetes > Pezizales > Tuberaceae > Tuber > Tuber calosporum. The sequence goes on from QFET01002410.1 coordinate 39,397, forward strand.
CTAGGAGATATCCCCCATTGAGCGGATCTCCGGATATTCAAGTGATGGCTGGGAGAGGCACGGTAACTCAGAGTACGTACTCCATCGTTGATTGGCTAGTTTGTAAGGCAGAATGTGCAAATGCCGTGCATTAGCACCCTATATTCCGTAGGGCGGGGGGGGGGGGTTATTACTCAGGTATTCTGCACAAAAGATGATCATGCGTTTCAGTTAGATAGATGAGAGGTCCGGATATCATGGCAAGTTGTTTTTGTTTTTGTTCCTGTTTTTGTTTTTTCCATGGGTGAAGATAGAGAATTTTTGTGTTTGTAGCCTGACTATCTATTCTCGAGAGATAATGCAGTGGAATAACTCAAGTCCGAATATGTATAGCTATATATAAACAGTCTACGCTTTCAACAGCATGTTGTGTGCAGGAATACGGTATCTTATCTCGGCTATCAACCACTGCAGCCTTCCAAGACTTTGTAGACTGGCCGGTGGCTGGTCCCATGAGTAGCTTTGTCTTACCAGGACATCCACACAAAATTCCATAGACCCACACCCGGGGCACCAAGCGGAAAACGACTCTTCTCTTTCTCCCTCCTCTCATTCCCGTACAGGGACTCGAGCATCATACCTCCACCACAAGACACCACCAAAATCGTGCAACCGGAAGAAGGAAACTACCTTTCACCCCTCAAAAACATGGGACGAAATCGTCCTCAGGAATTTGCCGATGCTACCGCCTCATACCCCCCTATTTCCGACGAAAACACCTGGACAAACTCAATAAACCCCATGATCGTCCCGAAGTCACACCCCACAGATACTCGTACAGAACATCACACACAGCCCTGCCGAAACCAGAAACCCACTGAGAGGTCAGTCATACCGGCAAGGCATCAGACAAAACATATAAAACACACTAGGAAAGAAAAAAAGAAAAAAACGAGGGAACTCTTCCAAACTAGGGCTGACTGAAGAGCAGGGATACAGGGATTGCACTGCATAAGTTCCCCCTGCTCCACATTTCCTTCTCTCCCTTTCAGCGACAAGCGAGTTGCGGAGGCTTGTTTCCTTTTTCCTTTTCCCCTTCCTTCTTGTCACAGCCAATAGAGGCCGTTTGGTGCTTGTACCAGCACTTGTACCCAGACAGAGGCCAAAACACACCAAGATGGCAGATTTTCAGGTCATCATTACCCAACCACCATTGGCAGAAACAGCATAGAAACATTCAAAAAGCAATTCGCTATTACCGGTACGAGTACTCGAGTAGCACCCTCAAAGGATTTTTCTCTTCCATTCTCTTGGACTGGTGCGGAGTGGAATGTCCTTTCCCTCAAGGTACCTGCCAAGACCAGAGTTTTTGTGTGGGAAAGATACTTGCACATTGCAACACACCTTACCCAGCTCATGCGCCCACAGCTCTGTGCAAACTCCAGACAAATAAATATACCTTATGCCTTAGACATGTTTGGGAAAAAAAAAGAAATTCAAAGCTGAGTTTCAAGACATTTGTGGAAAGGTATTGGCTCGAAAACCAGCAATTTTGGGGTGTTTTGGCCTCTGTCAGGTTACCAAACGACCCCTTATTGCAGCTGTCATAAGGTCGTGTGTGATCTTCCGGGGCTTTTTACGTCGGTTGCGGATGTGCTGTACCACCCCGCTAGCTGTATGTCGTCGACTACTGTTATGTCACTTTACTCGAGTACAGAGCATTACGGCATCGGTACCAGTGAGCGCATCCGTGATGTACCGGTACGACGAATACCGGTAGGTGAACAAAGAAAGTGATATATGTACCGTACTAGCAGGGTATGGTTAGGCAGAATAGGGTACAGTACCGGTACCTGTACTCGAGTCAGGCTACTGTACTTGGCTGTCCCAGATTGTACAAGTATCATTGTTCGGAGAACTGTGTGGGGGTGAGTAAGTACCGTACCCTGCCCTACTCCTCATATGGTATGATACTGCACTCGAGTACGACAGATACGAGTAAATGGAGGGAAGGGAGGAGGGGGAGGACCCACCTTTTTGCCACGGGATGGCATCATATGGTTAGGGTACATACTGTACGAGTACTCGAGTACTCGTTCTTGTACTTGTACACCCTCAGGTATCAGAAGGGTGGGCAGGCAGGCACCGGTAAGTATCCGAGTATGGTGGAACTCGTCCGAACCATACATGCCAAACCATGTCCAGGAGAAGAAGAAAAGAAAAAACAAAAGTTTACTCATACCGGTATGACACTCTCACTAACCATGCTCAACCCAGGAATCAACTCATGGAATCCCAACCAATCAACCGCAAACCAACCAAAACCAAACTCCACATCATCGTTACCGAGCTTGTCAAGGAAGGACATGCGGTATGATACAAGGGGTTTTTAGTGGTGTCGTCAAAATCCCCCCACGAGTGACCTCCCATGATAATTATCCCTCAATCCACATCCAAAGAATTCCCCACCCCACCAAAAAACAAAAAGGAAAGAAAGAAATCCCCTTTGTGAACCCAACAGATTTCCAAAAGCGGTAGTAACACCAAGGCCAATGCAGTCAGACGCCATGAATCATTCACTCGCTCATTCATCCAGTCTATGATACCACCACCACACCACGCTTTCTTCCACCCTCTCTTTCTTTCCTTCTTCCACCTCTTGTTCTGGATCCAGTGCTCCTTCACCGTACTTGCCTTAACCGACAATCGCCCAACGTTCACCATCCACACTCGTGTTACCCATACCTTCAGACGGCGAGAGAGCGGTATTTGAACATTTTTTTGAAAAAATAATGCCCTTCTTAGTTTAAGGCTTGCTTGGACTGAGGTTTTTTTTTTTGGGGGGGAGAGGCTCGTACCGATCAGGTTGGTGGTGGAGGTGGGGAGGTCTTGACCTATCATATCCCAGGCTCCTCGGGGTAAAAGTATCGGGACTCAAGTTACTCTTCTCGAGTACCGTACTCGTACATGAACCAGTGGCGGAATCACGCAAACCTCTCCCGGAAGGGGGTATCAATACCTAGCAGATGGATAGCTATTGTATGGTAGATATTTCCCACAGAAAATACCAAACCCCATCCACGCACCCAGCAAATGGAGAAATCACGCTTAGACATGATGGGTTGTCCCAATACCTTTATTTATTTATTTATTTTTATTTTTTTTGCAAAGTGCAAGTTGGTTTATCATACCCGAGTAGAGCTGAGTAAGCAATCAATCAAAATCAAAATTACAATTCCTCTCTCTCTCTCTCTCCATTCTCACAATGCACGTCTTTTAGTATGATATCATAACTGATAAGGATTTCCCCCAATGCTGGTTCAAAAGACGATAGGAATACCGTAGGAATAGGATAGAAATAACGGGTACGGTACTGGCCTGGTCATCACGGAAGAAGCTGAACTTCCTTCAGGTTTATCAGAGTTTGTTGTACAAGCAGTGTGCGGGTGGTGTCCATTCCATCTCCGGTTATGGTCCAAGTACTCGTGCGAGTACAAGCATCATGCTGTCCACACCGGTAAACCAATCCCTTACCCTACCCTAACCATCACCATCCTCAAGCGTTATGATACCATCTTTTTTTCTTTTTTCTTTTTTTTCCTTTCCTCGTTCTTAGCCTACTCTCTGGAGATGAAGAAAGGAGGAAGAAATGGGAACGGGGGTGCCCTCTTACCACTAACCATCACCTCCATACGGTACGGTATTCACCTACCTCCTCCCCCCGCGGTATTCTAATTATTCTCTTAGCGATGATTACAGTATATAAAAAACTATCATAGCTCCTTTTTTTCTTTTTTTTTTTTTTTTCTTCTTTATCCCCTTGAAGAATAAAAGCCCTAACCCTTTGACCC
>QFET01002412.1:0-15799 GCA_003316355.1 Tuber calosporum
AGTTTTCCTAACTACAATCTTTTGTATTTAAAGAGCCTACAATCCCTTAAGGATTCGGATTCTCAAGCCTCACAGGACTATCATCTTTAATACTACAAGTTGAACGGTCACTCTATTAGTTCCATACCTTTTAACTTGTCTATTGAAGACCTACCCATCGACGCTTCTCCCCCTATCCTAATAGTATCTTCAGAGTCCCTTTGGGATTCTCGAGATACTTGGGAGTAGGTTACACTAACACTGCCTCATGGTTGGGTAGATCTGCGATTTGGAAGGTTGGCACTTCCCTATGGCTGCCGATGTCTATAGGTACTTCCGCTCTATGGGTAATTGGTCCCATAGCGCATGGCTCCCTGTCCGCAAGTTAGATTTCCCGTATTTCTTTCACTCTCTTTGTTCGTATGCCGTCTTTGTTGCTGAATACCTTGTCGATAAAGTTTTCTGTAGTGCCCAAGTCAATCATGCCGTTGATGATAATTGTCTTGTCCTTGCCATGTAAACGCATTTTGACCATGGCATGGTCTTTTTCTTGTTCCAATGTTTCCGTGTTTGTAAGTGCCATGTAGATGTTACCGATTCTGATGGTTTTGGTTTTGTTGTCCCGCAGCCCATCTCTTACTGGGGACTTTCTTCGTTTCCCGACTCTTCAGGTCTTTCTCTGATCTCCATTTCGTGTAGGCTGGTTCGTGGTTTCCAGCGATTATTGTTGGTCTTGCTGTTGAATTGCCTAGTATAGTCCTTCTCATCTCTTACATTTCGGCAATTACTGAATCTGTGCCCAGGTCTGGCACATCCTAGGCATAGGCTGTTGTCCCTTCTTCTTGTGAATTCTGCTCGTGAGAGGTTTAGTCATGGACGCCTTCTGGTAGCATCCAGGTCCAGTGGGTCGCCTCGGGTTTCCATATTGTTGCCCGACTTCCAGGTTCCGTTATTGTTCCTGGGCGTTTCTTGTTGTTGGAGAAATGGTACTGTTGTTTCCTTGAAGGTGCTTGATCATGTTGATCCGGTTTTCTTTTTCGATTGCCCAGGCTGCAAGGGCATCGACATTTGCCGCCACCATGTGGTCCGCTCCCCATGCGTCCTGGAGCGTTCATTTAATTCCTTTAAGGAATTGGTGTCTTAGTGTACCATCATCCTCATTCGCCTCTGTAGCTGTGAGGCGAAAGTCATTCCAGTATTCCGTGACTGGTTCCTTGCCTTGCCTCAGGTGGTCGAGTTTTGTCCTAGCTGCATTTTCCACATCCACATCCCCAAACTGGTCTTTGAGGGCTGTAGTGAAATCTTCATATGTAGTCCAGGTCTCCTGCTTGCGTCCTTCTGCCAATTGGGTTATCCAGCTGGCTGCTGCATCCCTTAACAAGCTCTTGACGTAGGTGATGCGTTCCGTATGTCGTGTTTCTTGTGTCGCTTCAAAGTATAATTGGCATTGCATTAAGAAGGTTTGTAGTTTGGTCCATGTTCCATGGAAGGTAGGGGGTTTCTCGACCTTGATCCGGTTGTTGGTTGTTTCTCGCTGCTTGTTTATCAGAGTCAGGATCTCTTAGGACTGTGCAGTTGTAAATCCTGCTAGTTGGATTCCTGCTCCACCACCGGCAGTTGCTGGTCCCGGGGCTGACCTCCTTTCTGGTCTTGGGGTTTCGGGTTCCAGAGATCATGTTGGTGAGGCAGGCTCAGGTGTCACCGGACTTGTGGTTCTTCGTGACTGGGTTCTGGATAGATTAATGCTAATTGCTTCTTCAAGTGCGGGATGAGGTATTGAGGTATCGATTTCTCCCTCCGTAAGGTCGATGTCGTTGTCTGTACAGTCTGCCGTTTTGTAGTTAGGATGTTGCTTAACTGACACAACCAAATGTTATGATCCTATGCTGTAAGCTGGTTTTGCAACAGGTAACTACTTCTCTTTGGGTTGGATGAATATGACCGGGCTGTTGTTATAGGCCGGTATGGGGCGTGGCGCTAATCTCAGCCACCAGGGTAGGAGTACTATTGCAACAAGTAGTACTAGGCAGATTTCCACTATTGCTCTTAGGCCTATGCCTACGTTGTCTTGATAGCTGAACCCTATGGTTCCTATCGCACAACGCCAATAGGGGAATGGAATGGTAAAGAGGTAAAGAAAATATATAGAAAAGAACTTAGATGGTTGCGTGAAGAGTCCTAACTACAGGTCACCTAGAGGTCCTTATATAGGCACTCTTCCCTCAACCCTAACCCTGGTGACTCATACCTTTGAGTCACACGACCTCTATGACTCATAGTGAGTCATAGTATGAAATCCATCAGCTGACTCCTCTGAGTCAACTGCGCTGTTTGCCAACCAATCATAACTCATAAAATAAGTCATGTGCCCTAAAGTGGTCACATGCGCGAAACCCATGACTCATAGTGTGAGTCATGTGTGAAAATCATTACATCATATGACTCACAAATGTGAGTCATGCACACGATCAACCAATCACAACATAACAATGATTGCACAAGTGTGCATCATTAGAAACCCCATGACTTCTAATGAGTCATAGTGCGAAATATAACAACCTTGTGACTCATAACTATGAGTCATGCGTAATCCTGCCTTGCTTAGTCACCAATCGTGACATCAGACCACTTTTCTGTATCTGCCATCTGCTTTGATTCTTCTATCTTTCATTATTGGCTTGCTCTGTAGTGCAAATGTTTTTCAAGTGCTCCATCATTAACGGATCCTATTATGCTTCAGCCAGAATCCTCTTACAGTATTAGTAGAAGTGGATGTTGGAAGTGTAGTAAAACATTGTTTGCACTATGTTGCAGTTCCCCCCTGTAGATCTGAAGACTAGAAATTTTAAGGGGAATGCAGAAGGGAGATCCTCCCATAAGAACTTGAATAATTGGACCTGAGACAAAGAGGTTCGATTAAGGTATGCCATGCTAAGAGGTATTACGCAATATCAGTTTCAGATCTCGTTAAGTTCACTTTCTTCATAAAATACATTATATTCATCTTCTCTCTCCTCTAACTCCACCTCCACTGCCTCCTGTTGAAAGTTTGCAGTCTCTGCACCCGAAATGCCAACATCCTGCCAATTTTTGAGACCTTCAACAAGAAATGTGGTATCAATTCCCTTTACTGATATCTCATTGTCACAAGCACCGCTAACTGGTAATGAGATTCCTAGAATTCGGAAAGCTTTGATGATAACTTCCCCTTGATCTTTGCTGAAGTACTCCCATGCCTCGCCAACTGCCCAAGTTGTAAGTGCCCTCCTCCTTCCTATCATACTCCCTGTCAACCTTCCCCCTGCTGACAATATCTGCTCTTCCTCAACCTCTACCATATTTAATTTCTCCGCCAACACGTCCAGCGTTAGAGTTAGCCTTTGTCTTTCTCCTCTATCTCTCGCATACAGAAGAACTTGAATAATTGACCCTCAAGTCAAAGACATAGTATGAGGTCGAATTATTCAAGTACTTATGGTAATCTAAAGGTATGTTAACTTACTCTCAGTATATCTTGAACAGGCGGTTGATTGAAACATCCAGAGGTTGTACCAATGAGGTACAACCTAAAGGAAATAAGCTAACGACAATATCATTAGCTGAAAATGTGTCGAGAACCTCTTCGGTCTTGTGAGCACCAAAGAGGTCAAGCACAACAAGTGTTGGCTGGTTCCCTAGAACTGGAACCAGTTGCCCATCTAACCATTCAACAATGTTGGATGAGTTGGCATAGGCTTTTGGGTGGAATATAACATCAATCTGGGGGTCATAACATTGCCTTGCAGTAAGTATTGTAGGTCCTATCCCCATTCCACGAAAAAACCAATGGCTTTACACGATCGACACCATCTGCGAAAACAGTTAGTGGTATTATTGCTTGCCGTTTGTCCCATCCGGATTGGGAACTCTGAGCCCTTATACCTTTCTCCCCCTTTTGGTTGTAAGTTCTTCCCTCAAGGTACTCGAACGGAAGCGGAGTCTAATCCATATTACCAATATTGGACAGCCTATATCGACCTTCATCGGCAGGAACATCACTGGTCTCTAGACTAGGACCATATCTTAACTGTTAGTTTCTTCGATTAAATCTTATCCATGAACTGATCGCATGACTAAAGTCACTAGGTAGATTCCTTGCTGCATTGGTTACAAAGTGTAAACTGACTTGAAGGAAACCTAGGAATCGCCAAAACCAACCATTGGAAAAGTGAAAACAGGTTTGTTGTTGCTTAGGCTAAAGGTTGCTGTATAGTTCTTTGCTGACACAGCGAAACCACCCACGTCGAACTAGTCCCCCTGATGTACAGCGGTATCGAAACTTCCTGTATAAGGTTAGCTCCAATGCTTCCCACTTACACTGTCTTCCCCCCACCTGGTACTCGGTATTGCTCTAACCTTAGCTTCTGGAACTTTCCATTTTCTTCCTCCTTTCGCCATCGTGTAAGTTTTGCTTCTGGCACCTTGAATCGCTTTGCTGTTTCATGCCTTTTGGGTTGCCGCAGCTGTTTAGGACCTATAGGGATAATCGAACATGCCCAGTATAACAATACGAGAAGTTTATAACCAAAATTGTATAATCGGTAGAGGCAATCAACGCGTCGAGGTGCTACTCTTACACCTTCCGCAAGTTGCTTCTACTTTGGTCCAGGTTTCCTTTTAACCCATGCATAAAATCATTCGGAGGACAATGCGGGAAGAATTGGAGGTACCTAAACGCGTCCTGCTCGTCTTGGTGCCATCACCTCGAATGAAAGGTAAGTAATTAAATATGAGAAGAGTAAAAATTAGTCTTTGTATTTGTAAAATAGGAACAATGAATATTCTATTCTCGCGTTTCCATTCCTTATTTACATTTTCCTTCTTTAGAGCTCTATGAAGTGAGGTTCCAAATTGTGGGTCAAAGCATCTGATTGATAGCCCAAGACACTTCTAAATAGGCATATTTTCCAGGCTCAAGTCATCTCGGCAACATATACCTTAATTGAACTACATTGTCTCAAGTCCAATTATTCAAGTCCTTACGGTAGTAGAAGCATGCTTTATTAATTACATATAGGAGCTTCCTTATATAATTGGAAAATAAAAATATCAGGATTATAGGGAATTATACTTGTTGGATAAAATATTGATTATCATTTAGAAGGATTAAAGATTTTTTAGCAAAGGGGCCTGGATAAGTAAAAACCTGACCATGGGGCTATTTTGAAAATTACGGGAAAATTCATTACAACAATAGTTCCCAAAACAAAAGGTTTTGAGATAGTACCAGTTTTAACTTACCTATATTTTCATAGATATACTACATCCATAAAGAAACAAACTTTAAAATATTTCTATAACTATTAAATATCTATTTAACCAATCAGGTTTACAGCAATGATTTCAAATTTACCAATAACTTTAAACTGCTTGTGGCAATGTTGTGGCTTCAGAGCCACAATCCCAGGATTTTTGCTTGCTCAAAACCTTGAGCACTTCTACAGAGTGCCTGGCAGCTCAACATTAGATTGCAGCTCAACCTTACTTTGTAGCTCAACATTACTTTGTGGCTCAATATCACTTTGTGGTTCAACATTACTTTGTTGGTCAACATCACTTAGTGCCTTAACTGACTCTTGTTGGATAACATGACCTTGTAAAGTCAGAGTCTATTTTTACCCAAGTGTCGGTAACCTGGGTTCTCGTCCAATACCAATGGTAACAAACCTTGATATTTTCCTTTTATGTGCATGATCAGCATTTGTGGCATTTGACTATTCTTTAATCTCATTAAGGAGAGGTTTAGGCTCAACTTCATCAGATATCCTTTGGGCATTCACCACTCTCCTCAGCTGTTTCTATTCCTTTTCAACCTTTGCATCCTATTTTCTTCTCACAATTTGACATGGTTTATCAGTATCTAAACTCCAACACCTTGAATATATATTTTCACCTCTTGGTTTGGCTAAATATGCTGGCTTGGAAGGATGGATGATTTTGATAGTAACATAATAAGCAATGAAGTTAGTTTCAATTGATAATTAGTAGATATCTGAATACTTAAATTCCAGTATCTTGTTGAGACAATAAAAACTTCCTTTATTATGGGCTGATGTATCGTTTGCAATCATATATATAAATTAAACTAACTTCCTTAAAAAGGAGTATTAATTAATATTATTAACAAAGGATATATTTTAATAGAGAAAAATAAGCTATAAAGTTATGTTGAGCCACAAAGTGATGTTGAGCCGCAATTTGACATTGAGCTGGCAGGAACTCTTTAGGAGTACACAAGGTTTTGAGGGAGTGAAAATTGTGGGGTTGTGGCTTGGAAGTCACAACCTTGGCACGAGTACATAGTTTTACATGATTTTTTCTTTTTATACCCTATTGGAAAACTATGTCTTTTGGCCAAATTACCCATCTGTGCCCCTTTCAGTGTAGAAATCTGCATTTCAACAGCTTCTTCCTATTCCTTCACTCTATTTTCCAACTCTTACAGCTCCCTAGATACTGTTGCAGTAGTCATAGTTTGCATGACATTCTTTGGAATAGTGATAGATAAGAAGAAACCTTTCATACTAGCCTTTTTAATTATACCAGACTTTATAGCTTGAGCGTGTTCAATTATTGTAGATGATAGGATTGTATAATGCCAGGTAGATTGACCATGTTCTGGGGCATAAGGGCTATACTTGGTCCATATCTCAAATACTATTTTCTGATTCTAGACTTAAAGGTAAATTGGCTCACGAAATACTTTCCTGATTTGTTCTACAGTTACTCTTAACTACTAACGTCAAAGGGATCTTACAGTTTATAAAGTGAAAATAATTTAGAAACAGGTTTCTGAAAAGATAAAGATAATTATTATTAAATATGTACAAGGTAAACAAATACTCATTTACTATCAATATTACTAAACTATAGAAAGACAGTTTTCCAAACTTTGCATCTTGGGGTATACCAATGATATTATATAAGCAAGACATTATGGTTGTACAAACTACATCTAACATTAAAGAATTATAATAGAACAATGTGTAATATATTAATTATGATTTCTCATTCTATAGATGTACAAGAAGCTATAGTTATTTTAGATGATAAAGAGTTTATTTGTGAATCTTTTAGTTTTTCAAATATTAAACATGCTGCAGAGCTCATCTCAAGTTGTAAAATATTTTCAGAGCTACTGTACATATACTTTGAATAACTTAATAGATCGTTAAGCAAAAAGAAAAATATTCTTTTGTAGAAGGGGCCCAATAGTCATATTTTAACTTGTACATACTCAAATCGAAATAAACTGGTTCTGATATTCTAATTTGTGAAAGTCTCGATACTATCTCGTAGCAGTAGATAATTCTACTGCCTTAAAGTATAAATAGCTATAAGGTTGAAACATAACTACTTCTAACATTTGTAGGAAGTAAATGGGATTAAGTAGAAGGTAGATAATAATCCTATACTGATTACAATAGTGGAGTAATTACTATATAATGTGTAACGCAATCCTACTATGTTTCTACTATTACTACTGACTTGATGTTGTTTATTACTTATTTGGGTTTATACCTGATAAGTGCTACTATTTGGTTGTTCCTTCCTACTTGGTTATGACTCCCTAACTGGTTATTCTTTCCTTGTTTCGCTTATCACTACCCCTCCTTGCTTCTACCTATTTGGGTATCGCTATCCTCCTGCTATACCTACTGGATTTGTATAGTAGTAGCGATCTCTTATTCCATCCTGTTTGGATTCCATTACTTGTTTTGTTAGCTCCATCCTGTCACTTTTAACCCTCTGTTTTCGGAATATGGTTACCTTGTTATGCTCCCTCTGTTAGCATGTTGTTGAACAGGATGTTTACGCTTTTGTTTAGTTTTCCTAGCTACAATCTTTGTATTTAAAAAGCCTGCAATCCCTTAAGGATTCGTACTCTCAAGCCTCACAGCACTATCATCTTTAATACTACAATTTGAACGGTCACTCTATTAGTTCCATACCTTTTACCTTGTCTATTGAAGACATATCCATCGACGCTTCTCCCCCTATCCTTATAGTATCTCCAGAGTCCCTTGGGGATTCTCGAGATACTTCGGAGTAGGTTACATTTTTTGACCTAGACTCAAGTATACTTTTGATCTTAGACAGAGGACTGATCACCCTTCGCCTACCTTGACCCTGCAGTACTAATACACCTCCCTGATTTCAAGAAGGCCTTGAACAGACTCCTGGCGAGACCAGCTTACCCTAGCTAGCAACCATTTCGCTTCCAAGAGATACTAGAAGGCGCTTCAGTAGAGGATTGGTAGCATCCTTCTCAGGACCCCAAAGTCAAGCACCAGTACCCCCACCTGCTCTACCCTCTGAGGACTCAGAGCTATCTTCAGTAGATAGCAGCAGCAGCGAAGAAGAGGGCCAAGACCAAGCTCAAGACCACGCCCTAGTCCAAGCTACTGACCAAGACCAAGACCAAGCCCAAGTCCAAGAACAAGTCCAAGAACAGCTCCACTCAGAGGTTCAATCCAAGAGAGAACCAAGCTCAGAATGAGAATCAGATTCCGGTCCAGAGGACGCTCCAGGACCAGCACCCCCAGCTTCGCAACCTAGACCATCTAGTCTACCAAGAGAACCAAGAGAACCAAGCCCTGCATCAGACGATTTACCTAGTCCACAGAGACCACCTAGTCCACCAAGTCCACCTAGCAATCCAAGCCCTGCACCCATTGCCATGTTAGTCCCCCCGGAGGGAAATAAACGTCCTAAATGGCCTGCGCTATTTACTTTCACAGGAGAAGGAAAAGATCGTGACCCATTGATAATCAACTCATGGTTCAACACAGTCCATCAATACATCGCCAGCTTTGGCATAACTGACGATGCCCCTGAAGCCCTGCAATACGATGGAGCCTATTGCAGAGAGAAAGCCCTTCATAAATTCACCCAATATGAAGTATCTCATGGAGACCACACCGTTGCCGGACTCAAACAGGAATTCGAGGCCTACTTCCTTCCTTCCACATTTACAGATACCATCTATGAACAGATGCTACAAGTCAAGCAAACTACCGGCGGAAAAATAGCACAGATTACCGAAACTGTAATTAGACCTGAAACCTTGAGAGACAGTCTCACCCAGGGAACAATTTCGTACTATTCAGCGAAGCAGTCTTCTAGATGCGAAGGAAATCAAACTCAAGCGAGAAGTGAAACCACACATCACTTCAGATACCTCCTTTGACCAACAAGTGGAGATAGCGGATAAGCGAGATGTAATTGCCCTCTCTACAGGACTCTATGGAAATCGAGAAGGAAATGGAACCTCTAATGTAGTTTCCCAACAAGCACCCAAGCGCCCCCAGAACAGCACCCACCGTCACCAACCAAGGTTCTCCAACAATACCTCTAAGCATTCAAGAGTATCCCAGTCTAAGAAGGATCAGCCCAGAAGAGACAATTACTGTTACTATTGTGGAAAACATGGACACTACTCCGATAACTGCTTTGAAAAGAAGAACCATAGGAGCATCCAGCGGCGAGGATATAGAGGCCCTGGTGGATCCAGGAGACCACAGAATGTCAGGAGAACATACCACACCCAGGAAGACGATCCCAATACAAAGGAATCAGTCACAGTTACCACAAACTATGAAGGGCTAAGTGGAACTCAATACCAAGCCCTCGAAGCATACATCACAGTTAATGTCCATAAAGCAAAGGCATTATTCGATACAGGAACTCCAGGAGACAACCTCATATCAGGAAAGTTTGTTACCACGCACCAAATCCCTACCAGAGACCTCGAGACTCCTATCAACCTGAAGATGGCTGTTCAAGGATCATGTTCAGCAATCAACTATTTTGCAAAGCCAGTCATACAGATTGACAAGGAAAGCGGCGATATCTCTGAAGCCCTTGTCTGTTCCCTAGACAACTATGATATCTCCCTAGGAATGCCTTACCTTACTGCACATCATGCTGTAATAGATTGCGGAAAATCTATTATCACTTTCCCTGACAAAGGAATCACCTTGTCCTTCAAGAAAGCAACTCATGCACGATTTTCAGCCATGAATGAAGCAGATGCCCCTGACTTCATTTCCGAGTTTCCTACAGTATTCCCTAGCAAGAAGACAGCGGAATTATCACCCTTGAGAGATGTCAACTACCACATCCAGCTGAAAGATACAATTTCAGACCATACTCTGAGATTCTTCACATTCCCTAACAAGATTATGCCACCATACAGGGTGTTAATTGAAGAATGGAAAGCCAAAGGAATCATTTACCCAAGCCAGGCACACAACCCTGTCAACATATTCCCTAAGCTGAAACCCAATGGCTAAATCAGACTACTTGGAGACCTTGTACCCAGGAATGATTTTACTATCAGGGACCATTGAGCAATTCCCAACCAAGCCATGATACTCAGAACTGTTGCCAGAGCAAAGTTCAGATGCACCATTGACCTTGCATATTGGTACTTCCACATTCGAGTTCTCCCTAGCGATGAGAAATACAACACCATCAAGACACCCTTTGGATCCTTTGCATGCATAGTAATGCTGCAAGGAGATGCAAATGCCCCTGCTACAGCTATGAGAGTTATAGAGTTTGTCCTAAATAGATTTATTAGAAAATTGGTTTAGGCATACATGGATGACATTACCATCTACTCAGAAACAGTGGAGGATCATATTTCGCACATCAGATCAGTCTTGAAAAGACTGAAGCAGTATCAAATCAAAGCATCGCTAGCCAAGTGCAAATTCTTCGCCACCAAGCTCTCACTCCTAGGACATGTTATAGATGAGAGAGGAATTCATGCAAACCCTGAAAAAATTCGATCCATCCAAGACTGGCCCACACCAAAATCAAAAAAGGATTTTCAGACCTTTATTGGAGTTGTGATATATCATGAACAGTTCCTTCCACACCTTGCCTCCACAACTGTCCTCCTCTCAGACCTAATTTCCCAAGATGTATTTGAATAGTGACCCCTGCATGAGGAAGCCTTCAAACAGGTTAAGCGCTAGGCCAAGGAGACAATTCCGCTCCGCCCCATCTCATATGAGACATCAGCTGATCCAATTTACCTCATTACTGAGGCCTCTAAGGTTGGATCAGAAGCATGGGTTGGCCAAGGACCCTCCTCTGAGAAAGCATACCCTGCCGCATTCCACAGCAGAAAGTTTGGAACAAGTCAGCTGCACTACCCTGTCCATGAATAGGAACTTTTGGCGATTGTGGATGCCATTAAGGTATTCCATCTGATTCTATATGGCACCAAGTTCACTCTTGTGTCTGACAACAAGGCACTATCCTTTTTCCTGAACCAGACTGACCTACATTACCACCAAACTAGATGGCGCATCTTCCTGCAATCTTATGATTTTGATATCATACACAGACCTGGCAAAGACAATGTCCTTGTAGATGCACTATCAAGGATCTATGAAGACACCCCAGATGAAAAAGACCAAATACTCGAAGACCCTACAGAGAAGAAACCTATAAAGACCCCCTCCTCAGCCATGAACAGTGTATCAAGATACTACCTCAACATCGCCCATGCACTAGACCCTTCTTCTGCCCTCACTCTTCAAGTACCCTCTCGCATTCTTACCCATGAACACCACTCCAGATGGAACTCACATCATAGCACCAGCTCAAACCCCTCCAGCTCCCAAAAAGCCAGTCACAACTCAGATTCTGGTGAACAAGCCATGGACAAAGCAGCAGATACCCTCGATCTTGCAACCAATGCCATTCAAGGTTGTGAAATCGTCGAGACCTCCTCCTATCTCAGCAACCCTCAAGAGCCATCCGAGGCCACAGTAATTATTTAGCTAACTAAAGCTCAACTGTCTGGCATTGCGGCGAGAATTAACAATATTCCAGGAGATATGGACCAACCACTGGATCAAGATGCTATCACCAACTGCTTTAAACGAATCTAGGATTCTATCTCCCAATTGGAAACCCTTGACGTCACCACCTTCGGATATATCGCCCCCAGCAGCACACCTACTGAACCTGACCATCACCCCACACCAGTCCCTCCTCGACCCCCAGTCAATGAACTGGAACGATTTCTTGAATCTAATAGACACAGAGCCATGCACTGGACTACCAGTGTCTGAGGCGAATGCCAAACCCACATGAAGGGAAAGAATACAGGATACTTTCCCTCAGGATCTCAGGATATTCTAGGACCCTTGCCTCTTTACTCTTCCTCCAACTTTGTCACCCCTCATCATCCTAAGCGCAGAGCAGAACACAGATGGGATGTTCCTCCTCCCCTCCACGATAATGATGGCTATCCAGTCTTTCATACAGTTATTGATAAGGGAAAAGAAAGAAAAGTACCTGATATCGACCAAGGATGGGATCTACCTACCCCACCCGCACCTGTCGATTATGAGGACTGCTTCTTTGATTAGCCCTCTTCACAGCTTGACCTTCGCGCTTTTCAGCTTACCAACTACATGAAAGGAAAGTGGTACTCCAGCATCTGAAGTGCTAGCTAGAGTGATCCTCTCCTGGAGGTAGTTACCAAGACTATCGACCACCCTGACTGGCTCTTATATGATGGAGTTCTCGTCAGAAAGGGGAAGGATGACTGTAGAGACTGTCCTTATGTTTCCTATGAAGCTAGCTATCAAGGTGCTAATATCAGAAGCGAAATTGTGCGCATTACCCATGAACAAATAGCACATATGGGTTGGCAGAAATATTTTGAATATGCATCAAGACACTTGTACTTGCTCTCTATGAGGAACGATTTTAAAGACTAAGTCTGCAGATGCCACCTATGCCAGCTCAACAAGCAACCTACCACTGTCCCTAAAGAATCAGTCACCCCCCTCCCTGTCCCCTGGCAGCCATTCTCGTCTCTTGCAATTGACTTTGAAGGACCCTTCACTACTGATTCCAAGCTTGAACTCATCATGGTTGTCTTGGATCGATTCAGTGGCTTTACCTACCTCATACCAGTCTCCCAGAACATCACAGCTATCAAAACAGCACACACCCATATTGAGCGAGTTTTCTCCATTCATGGTTTCCCTACCTCCCTAGACTCTGACAGAGACTACAAGTTTACCTCACGCTTTTGGACACAGCTTATGGCGAATCTTAATGTTGATCTCAACAGGGCTACAGCATATCATCCCCAGACCAATGGACAGACTGAGCGCGAAATCAGAACTGTTCGCCAATGCCTTAGGAACTATGTCTACCCTAAAGGAACCAAGTGCATTCGCCACCTACCTCATGTCCAGAGTGCACACTGCAATCAATGTAGCGCTCTGCGATAGCACAGAACTCTCCCCCTTCGAAATCACCTTTGGCAGACTACCAAACTTCCTCCCTAGGATCAGAGTTCTCCCCACTTCAGTACCAGCAGCTGACGAGTTTGCTTCACAGATCATGAAGAATCTACAACTTGCCAGAAATGCACACAAGAAGGCCAGAGCACGCCAAACCACCTCCAGCGAAAACAGAAGAAAGGATGGACCCCCAATCATCCCTAACGAAACTGAAGTTATCCTTAAATCAGCACCCTATGTCCTTAAGGTTGAACAAAATCCCAAGCTAGTTGGACCATGGTTAGGACCTTTCTCAGTGAGCAAAGGACCTGATAGACATAACAACTACAAACTCATACTCCCTCCAGTGATGGCAGGAATCAACCCATGGATCCAGTGCAGCCACCTGCGCATTTACCTAAGACCCAACCCCTTCGCCTTCCCAGGCACACCTGAACCCATATCCAAATAGCCTGTTACCATCGATCCTAGTGGACAAGAGTAATTGGAAATCGAAAAGATACTCAAAGATTGAATCTATGGCAGAAAGAGACAGTTCTTGATCTATTGAAAAGGTTATGATGAAATTGAAGCAACATGGGAACCCCTCTACAATCTTGAAGGCGCCAGCACCCTTATCAGATCCTACTGATTCGATACCTACAATGAATCTATACCTTTCAGACTCCCTTGGTCCCATGGCAAGACTTTCTCTGCCTGTACACTACAGAAACCAGACTATGCCCCCCTCTCACCTGAGCTTGACCCTGACAGATTTTGGAAAACTCTCCAAGACTCAGAATACTCAGAATCCGATACCAGCACAATACTCTCCACCTTGGATGAATCTGAGATGGAAGGCTAACTGCTTCCTGGTATTGTCTTCGCTACTATAGGGTTTATAAAGGTGTAAGGTCCAGACACCAGTGATGGATATATGTTTACTAAGTAAGGTATTTGTATTGAAATTGAGTGGAATGCTCTAAAGGCGGGTTGGTCATTAGGCCCTTTAGGATATTCCTTATTGTTTTGTTTGTTTTATTTCCTTTAAGGGGAATGTAATGGAATCCTACTATGTTTCTACTATGACTACGGACTTGATGTTGGTTATTACTTATTTGGGTTTATACCTGATAAGCGCTACTATTTGGTTGTCCCTTCCTACTTGGTTATGACTTCCAAAACTGGTTATTCTTTCCTTGTTTCGCTTATCACTACCCCTCCTTGCTTCTACCCATTTGGGTATCGCTATCCTCCTGGTATACCTACTGGATTTGTATTGTATTACCGATCTCTTGTTCCTTTCTGTTTGGATTCCATTACTTATTTTGTTAGCTCCATCCTGTCGCTTTTAACCCTCTGTTTTCGGAATATCGTTACCTTGTTGTTTTCCCTCTGTTAGCATGTTGTTGGACAAGATGTTTGCGCTTTTGTTTAGTTTTCATAGCTACAATCTTTGTATTTAAAGAGCCTGCAATCCCTTAAGGATTCGTACTCTCAATCTCACAGGACTATCATCTTTAATACTACAAGTTGCACGGTCACTCTATTAGTTCCATACCTTTTACCTTGTGTATTGAAGACCTATCCATCGAGGCTTCTCCCCCTATCCTTATAGTATCTTTAGAGTCCCCTTAGGATTCTCGAGATACTTGGGAGTAGGTTACATAACATAGTCGGGGGTGTTATGGATCAACACCTAGTTATAGGTCTCCAGGTTCTATGATATATTGTGAATCAAAAAGTGAATAAAACCACAATGCCCAACTCTTTCATACCTAAGACACATAGAATGTGTGTGTGTGACAAGCATTCATTATATGAAATATTTTTAAAATATATACAGTTTTGTTATTGTCATTGAAGTAATTGTCAATTTTTACAAATATGACTACGTTCAATCACATTGGCCTATGAGCTGCCTTAATCCCATTGTTGCTCACATATATACAATGGGTAGAGTATTTTCAATGGTTTCACAAGTTGTCGCCTCAAAATCTGAGATATATAAAGTGAGCTACGGAATTCAATATTACTAATTTTGACAAATAATGTTCCCAAGCGATCTCCTTGCCTCTTTAAGTTACAACTTGTAATATGTGTACATGTTCTGGTACCTCTATTCCCACTCTCGTTATCCTTTCCTTTGTCAGATTACATTCACTTGATTTGATTTCTTTTGTATTTTAATCTCCCTACCGGAATCTCTAGATTCCGGCGTCCTGATTACTATATGCTTAGGAGGATCAGCAGAATTGTGCCCCAAGAGTTCCAAGGGAAGGAACAGGTCATGTATACCGGTGGTATGATAGAGGCAGTGTTGTGGGAAAGCGCAGGCTTTCCAGGACTCCGGCAGGGCCACAGGAGTCCGGTAGCTGTAGACTCACCAGTAATGATAGTGGCTGCTGGTTTCCAGAGCCTCAGCTCTTGCAGGAAAGATTTCATGTATTTAAGAGTGGTCTTCTGGCTAGCAGGAGACATCAGACTTCAGACAGATGCCTAGACAGTGAATACACTTGGTT
>QFET01002414.1:4160-32516 GCA_003316355.1 Tuber calosporum
GGGGGGGTATATAGATATTTTTTCTATAAACCTCTTTGATACCTGTTTTCGGATACTTATGGCCGGAGACTATGGAGTATTTTGCAACAGGGTTAGCACACTGAAGCATAGTACGAGTACCGTATAAAAACTTGCACTACACTAGTACCCTATCCGGTAGGTGGGAGCTTTTAACACAGACCTGTTACCATCCTCTTACGGTATTCAGGAGCGGTTGATAACACTGCGCAAAGTTGAGCCATGCAGCGCTAGTGCGCATTTGGAAGGGTTATTGTCGTTGTTCTGGTCGGGACGGTTTTGAGTTACAAGTACGGCGGTCGTTGCAAAGGCAATCTCCCTTCTGGAAATGTACACTGATTCCGATCCATTCGCATCCGATGATGTCATGGTCCATTATAATCATGCCCCAGCGGGGAAACCTTCAGATATTGTACGAGTACAAGTACTGTACTCATTTGATACACTATGCACTTTTGGTTTCGTCTGGGAAGTACAAGTAGTACCGATACTGCCACTGCTCCGGAGACTTTTTTCGTTATTCACTTTTTTGGAGGGTGTCTCGAGGGGGTGGGGGTAACCTTGGAAATCAGTGGCTATCCGGGAGAATAGCACGGGGCCGCAATGCTAGAGAGAGTCATTAACTCTTGTGCAAGTATATTGCCTTTCCTTTCTCTCCACTTACCGGTAGGCAGGTAGGTAGGTAGGTAGGTAGGAAGGATTTTTTGGGCTTTAATTTACGGCAGCCATATACGAAGTATGTTCTATGTCTCGTATTAGAAACTTTTTCCCTCGCCTGCTACATGTAGTAGAACACACCTGGTCACGGAGGGTCCGGCTGGGCAATATATATACGTGTTATTGCCTAAATAGTTTCCGTTGACTCAACTGAGGAGTAGCTTTGCGATGGGCCGGCAGGAAGCTGTTGTAAATAGATGGAGTCTATATTCAGTGTAATTTAGTTACTGGTGCGCCTTTCAGTATCGGGGCTCAAAAGAAAAAAAAAGCACCCTCGATTAGCTTCCGTTCCGGTGCGCGAGCAGAGCCTTTGCATAGCCTTGCACCACTTTACAGAAGGCTCGCTAGCGAACTTCACAGGGTCCAGCGTGTTTCGCTGCGATAGGAAGTTGGCGCAAATCGGGTTCACCCTCACCAATCCTCCCGAAACATTCCATGCGGGACATACCGGTAGGGAAACGGTGGAAAATATTCCTGAAATCGATCCTCCTACCTGGCCTGACTCCGGGGTTCTGATAGCAAGGAATGGTAAAAGTAGGCAGGCAGTGATAGAGTGCGAAGGAGTTTGAAATCCGCGCTAAGCAAACACTTGGCGCTCTTTATGCGCCTTGTGCGAGCTGGCCCAGTCACTCGAGTAAGGTAGTCACTCTTCTCACCTCACCCCCTCGCATCCCGTCAATCAATCAATCGTAGTCAATCTATCGCGATCAAAAAGGAGTTGGACGCCTGTGCGGCAACTGGTAAAGATCTGGGGTTGATGCTTTTAAAGTTCTAACGTGATCCATAATATGATAACCGACGGTTCAGACTGGATAACTCTACTCGAGTATGATGCCAGCACCAGTACTCGCCAATCCCAAAAAGTATCCGGAAATCCGCGCGCCAAGCCTCTGAAAACCGGTCCCGATTTAGCCATCCCCGGTGGCACTTTTTTCCGGGCAAGGTGCTTTTGGGATTGGCGAGTGGGGAATCTTCGGTATCTCAAAACTGTATCGGGGACCTCATCTGGTCTCGTCAAATTCTCTTCTGCTGATCTCTTCGTCTTGAAAGGAGTGACTTTGAGTGCTTTTTTTTGGCTCAGGGTTGTCGGTTACCGGTAAATTTAGATTCCGGTGGATGTTGGGAAAAGGTGCGACATCTCAGGCGATGGGTGTCGGTGTGGAATGTGTTGTTCGATTTCCATGAGATGGATGGTATTTCGATTACGCCGTAGACTTGCGATATCCCGGTGAGTGTAATCCACTGCTAAACCGTCTCATAATTTTCCGAGCAATTGACCAACAGGTATATTGTATAACACAGTAAGGAAGGTAAAGTAAAGAAAAGTGAAACTAGACCCAATTGAGATAGATACAGACTGCTGTCAAATCGTTGATGACGGAGGATGGTTGTTGCTTTTCTAACTAGTTACATGTGATCCTGGCTTTGATACAGAAATCTTTGTATCTCAAGACATGTGTTAAGCTGAAGATCTTAAATGGTGAAAATTCTACACTATTCAGATAAAACATTATAAACTCTATATTAACTCTATAAAGGTCTCTTTCTCCTTCTGCCTTTGCCCCCCAAAGCGGCAATAAAACTGGTAAAAAAAACAATCTCATTCAACAAATTTACCATACTTATTATCCCAATAAACAATTGCAGTCCCAGACTTTTACGATTCTGTCCCTTTGAATGACTCATCTTATTTCGGGCAACTGCTTAGCTTATCTCATTCCTTATACCTTGTCTTTCCAATACAGTACTATTTCTCTCTTTTGTGAACCTTTTTATCATGGTTTTACAAATATTTTTCTATTCTTGATTAAACAAAAACAAAACCCTTTTTTCTATATATTCCAAGAACCTCAGATGCCTTCACCATATCACTGCATATTAGTTCAACCATACCTACCCTTATTCCTCTCTGTAACTTGTTGAATCCTATTTTTGTTTACCTTTTATATATTGATTTTTTATGCTGGTCTTTTACTATATTTCATACATATTTCAATTTGGCTCTCCAAGTTACTGTAACAGGCGCTAGCCTGTGTGAACGGTTATACAATAGAGCCTAAGTGGTAGCCTGCTATCGCTTTAGTGTCTAAGGGAGACCTGCTGAGAGGCGAAGACAAGGGGAGTACAATAGAGTGGTTTATAGAGTGAAGGGGAATAATAGGATCGCCGTTCAACCAAGTGTATTCTCTGTCTAGGCATCTGTCTGAAGTCTGATGTCTCCTGCTAGCCAGGAGACCACTCTTAAATACATGAAATCTTTCCTGCGAGAGCTGAGGCTCTGGAAACCTGCAGCCACTATCATTACCGGTGAGTGTACAGCTACCAGAATGCTGTGGCCCTGCCCGAGTCATGGAAAGCCTGGGGCTTTCCCATAACACTGCCTTTATGCTACTGCTTGTATACATGACCTGTTCCTTCCCTTGGAACTCCTGGGGCACAATCCTGCCGATCCTCCAAAGCATACAGTAATCAGGGGGCCGGAATCTAGAGATTCTGAACGGGAAATCAAATACAAAAGAAATCAAATCAAATGAATGTAATCTGACAAAGGAAAGGCTAACAAGAGTGGGAATAGAGGTACCGGAAAATGTACACATGTTACATTCCCCAAATCTGAACAAAACTTATCTTCTCCTAAGGCCATAGGCCTCATCGCTGCTCTCCCAAGGCCAGAGCATAGAATCATTATCAGTGTTGAAGTAGCTATCATCTGAGCCTGCAGAATCGTATTCCTCATCGTTATAGGACTGCTAGAAATCGTTGGGTACTATGGTTCTAGGGCAATGGATTGTTGAAACTTCCATAGGCTCCCAAGAGGTCCTGACATAGTGGGAGGTGATCTTAGGCATCGGTTCTGTTCTGTGGTTTTCTTTCTAGTATTCCGCTATGATTTCCATTGAGTTCTACAGGTTCTCGATAGGTTCCCAAGAGTCATCTGTCCTTTCATACCCTTTCCAGTATACCAGGAACTCAACTCTGTTGTTCTGTAGGCGATAATCCAGTATCTCCTCTGCTTCCCATTCTCCTGCATTATTGATGAGTATAGGGGCTGGCCTATCCATCCTCCTGGATGCAAATCTATTGGGATCGTTCTCATGGTATTCCTTGAGGCATGAGATGTGAAAGTATGGCTTCTGACGCTCTATTCTCATAGGTAATTCAAGTTTGTAGTTATCGCTACTAGAGTCATGCTCTAGGACCTTAAAGGGTCCAAACCAGCGAGGCTATAGCTTCTTGGATCGTCCAGGGGCAGAGGTGTAAGGGCGTCCTCTAACAAGAACTCTGGTGCCAATGTTGAATGGTCTTCGATAGGGGTTCCTCTTTTTATCTGCTTGCACTGTCTGCCGGAATGTGGCATGCTTTCTGGCTATATCAACTTCCATCCTGGTGGCTTCATGGGCATTCAAGATCTCGTCCACTTCTGGTACTTTGCTGGCGGATCTGAGGACAGGATTGAAGAGCTTCCAAGGTCGTCCATAAAGTGCTTGGTATGGAGATATTCCTAAGGATTCATGGGGGGCGACATTCATGGCTGCTGCTATCGCTGGGAGGGCTTTGGACCAGTTGTTCTGTCTTTTGTTGATGAAGTTCCTCATCATCTGTTTAAGGGTGCGAATCCGGCGCTCTACCTGGCTATTGGTTTGGTGGTGGTATTGAGTTGCCATCCAGACCTGGATTCCCCTTGACTTCATCATCTGAGACCAGAACTTAGAGGTAAAGAGGGAGTCTTGGTCCAGTACTATGCTTAGAGATGTCCATGAACATCAAATATCGTCTTCTGGAGCTTGCTGAATACTTTTTCGGAGGTGGCAGAGTCCTGAAGTGGTATAAGATGAGTGTAGGAGGTAAAGCGATCGATAATAACCATGATGGTAGTATGGTTATTTGATTTGTTGTAGGGGCCAGCAAAATCGATGGCAAGGGATTGGTAGGCTTCGTCAGGTGCTGGCAGGGTTAGAGATCTACCTGCCAGAAGTGTGGTTGGCTCCTTGTTGATTTGACATTGATCACAAGAGCGGCAGTAGACTATAAAGTCCTGGCGCATCTGAGGCTACCAGAAGAAACAAGTGGCGTACTTGTAGGACTTGTGAGCTGAGAAATGTCCTATGCCTTCATGAACTGTTTTAAGGATGAAATCCCGAAGGGATACTCCCCTTTCTAACGGTCCCATAGGGATATAGATTTTAGAATAGCCGTTGGCATTGTCTGCTATCAGGAGGCCATCGTGGATTGAATAGTGTAGCTTGTCTGTTGTCTCTAAGACTCGCCGGAAAAGAGGGTCATTCTGGAGAGCTTGAATGACAGCGGGGCGGAATTATCCCATGAGGGATGAATGGAGGGTACCAAGAAAGGTCTGGGCCTTGTCAGTTTCTGTAGAATTCCAGAAAGCTTCAGGATCACTAAAGAGGGGTCTAGAAGCTGGCAAAGCTGGTCAAGCCAGAGGTGGGGAGGCTGGAGATAATATATCTGCAAGTCTGAGGTATATGTTTCCTGGTCAGGGTAGGGACATAGAGCTATCGTCTGATGGAGGGGGGCTACTGTCCATTGAGGCATCTGATGTTGCTTTCGCTTTCTTTGCTTGCTTTCGCTTTTCAGGGTCCCTATGGAAATATCTATTGGCTTCTTTGCTGTCTCTGTGTGTAATGCACTGGTCATCATAGCAGGCAGTCCAAGAGAACGCTGAATGGCTTTGTTCCTCTCTAGTCTGGTGAAGGTTCAAGGTAGCTTTGTCTTCCCAAGAGTTGCCTGCCTGGATGCTGGTATCGTTACTGCTAGTGCTATTTTTGCACTTTTGGGAGTGAGTAACTGCATTGGCTGCTATCTCTTTGCTTGCTAGGTAGTCTAGGGAGGAGTGGTAGATAGATTCGCGAGTAGTGAGGGATGGTGAATGCTGTGTTTCTTCAATGGTTTCCATTTCGCTGTCGGAATCTAGGCTATAGTATGAGTGTAACCTACTCCCAAGTATCTCGAGAATCCCAAAGGGACTCTGAAGATACTATTAGGATAGGGGGAGAAGCGTCGATGGATAGGTCTTCAATAGACAAGGTATAAGGTATGGAACAAATAGAGTGACTGTTCAACTTGTAGTATTAAAGATGATAGTCCTGAGAGGCTTGAGAGTCTGAATCCTTAAGGGATTGTAGGCTCTTTAAATACAAAAGATTGTAGCTAGGAAAACTAAACAAAAGTGCAAACATCCGGTCCAACAAACATGCTAACAGAGGCAGCATACCAAGGTAACCATATTCCAAAAACAGAGGGTTAAAAGCGACAGGATGGAGCTAACAAAACAAGTAATGGAATCCAAACAGGAAGGAACAAGAGATCGCTACTACTATACTAATCCAGTAGGTATAGCAGGAGGATAGCGATACCCAACTGGGTAGAAGCAAGGAGGGGTAGTGATAAGCGAAATAAGGAAAGAATAACCAGTTAGGAAGTCATAACCAAGTAGGAAGGGACAACCAAATAGTAGCGCTTATCAGGTATAAACCCAAATAAGTAATAACCAACATCAAGTCAGTAGTAATAGTAGAAACATAATAGGATTCCATTACAATGAGGAAGAAGTGTAGTTGGTTTGAATATGATTGGAGTTGTGGTTCTGGAGATCTGAATTTTCGGAGGTGGGGTCCTGTAGTATTATATCTTCTGGCCCAGAATTGGTCTCATGAACTCTATATAGATAGTCTGCCAGATAATTCGAAACTCCAGGCATGTATTCTATTTTAAATTCAGAGCGGCTAAGATGCATTATCCTTCTCTGCTGCCGCTCACTGAGATTCTTCTGTATCATGAGCTTGGTAAGACTCTCATGATCGGTAACTATGGTGAACTTTGTGTGCAACAACAGGTGGGCGAAGGCTTGTACAGCCTCAACTATTGCAAGCGCTTCCTGTTGGTGGGTAGGGTAGTTACTCTGAGAAGCTGACAGTTTCCTGGAATGGAATGCTGCCGGTCTGGCTGTATCTCTGGTTGGTCCTTGGCCTATCCAAGCACCACTGCCGGTACGAGATGCATCCGTGAATATCCAGATTGGTTCTGGGTTGGTATAGTCAATAGGTCTAAGAACTTGATGATTTTTCGCCGCCTTTTTCACTGCTTGAAAGGCTGCTTCCTGCAAGTCTGTCCATATCCATTCAGCATCGCCGGTAAGCTCTGTAAGTGGTGCAGTAATGGTGGCGATGTGTGGTAGGAACTGGGAGATATAATTAACCATCCCACTAAAGCGCTGATGTTCCTTTCTGTTCTGAGCTCTTGTCCAGTCCTCAACACTTCTGATCTTCTCTGGTGCTGGGTGAATGCCTTTATTATCGATAAGGTGTCCTAGGATATCAAGCTTTTGTGCAAAGAAGACACTCTTCTTTAGGTTGGCATATAGCTGCGCTTTTTGCAGTTTCTGGCAAATAGCTTTGATATGCTTGATATGGTCTTGGTGTGTATCGCTATATATCAGGATATCCTCAATGTATACCCATATAAAGACTCCTAACTCTTCTGATAGTGTATCTTCCATGACTCTCATAAAAGTCACTGGTGCATTTGTGTCTCCTTGCAGCATTACCTTGCAGGTGAAGCCTCCAAAGGGTATCTTGATAGTGTTATACTTCTCATCCTCAGGCTCAAGCCTAGTCTGAAAGTAGGCATCACTGAGGTCTATCTTGCTTCGGAATTTGGCTCTGCCCACAGTGTTGAGAATGAGGTGCTGATTAGGGATTGCGGCTTCGTCCTTCTTAGTGTTCTT
This sequence comes from Tuber calosporum, assembly GCA_003316355.1. Lineage (NCBI taxonomy): Eukaryota > Fungi > Ascomycota > Pezizomycetes > Pezizales > Tuberaceae > Tuber > Tuber calosporum. The sequence continues at coordinate 11,641 of QFET01002414.1, forward strand.
ATTCCTGTAGTGAAGGTCCACTAATGGTCTTATCCTGCCATCAGGTTTCCCTTGAATGAACATGCTGGCGCCTCCAGGAGTTTGTGATCTATAGAGTATCCCAGCCCTGATTTGCTTCTCTATCCATGCCTTGAATTTAGGGATCAATTTTTCTGTGGTCTTGAATGTTGGCATCTTGACATAAAGGTCAGGGTCCTTGATCATGATCTGGTGGTTAAAGCGCTGCAAAGGTGGTAGGGTCTCAGGTATTTCTGTGACAAAAACCTGAGTGCACATTTTGAGGATATCTGGTATGTCTTCCTGTTTACCCATCGCTGAGCGAGGCTGGGTGCTCTTCCCATTACAGTTTACTCTGACTTTATAGTCAGGGAAGTAGAGGGTATCTTTCTGGCAGTCTATGACTGCTCCAAAGCGTATGAGGTCATCCATGCTAAGTAGGATATCATAGTCTGAATCTGGAGTGACGCTCATGTGCACTTTGGGTACCTTCATGCTTCCAATTTCGATATCTGTGATGCAGGTCTGATTGCTGCTTGATCTGGATCTTTTGACTGCCATTTTGAGTGTTGTAGGTGTTTTCTTATTGGTATAAGGGATATTGTTTGTTGTAACAAAGCGATTGCTGATTAGGGTACCGCCAATAGTTCCAGTATCTGGTAGGACTCTGGCGGGTTTCTTCTTGACTAGCATTGTAAATTCTAATGCTTGGAATAGCCTGGCCGCTTCCTTGGGGGCGCCAACAGTGGGCTTGTAGGTAATGATGGTATTCCTTCCATCCAACTCTTCTGTGTTATCGCTTTCTGCCTCATAATGCTCTTCATCGCTATCGGGGGTGTCCTGGGTAACAGTAACATGATTGGACTTGATTTCCTTCTTTGGACAATCATTTGCCATATGTCCTGCTTCTCCACAGTAGTAACAGGTTCCTTCTCTCTTGCGTTGATCCATTTCCTGCTTGCTTGGCTTCTTATGCTTAGAAGAGGGCGATTTTCTAGCTGGAGCTTTGCCTTTTCCTGCTGGCTTGGGAGTTTGTTGTGGAGAGTTCTTAGCTTTGTTTGGCTTATTTCCGGAGGTGCTGGAGGAGCTGCCGCTACTCCCATAGGCTCCTGTCTTAAACATTGTCGCATTATATCTTTCTGCCAATTGGACAACTTGGTTCCAGGTATTGGTATGTCTTATCTGTTGTTCCACATTTCTTCTGAGCCTGGGATCTATGGCATCCTAAAAGCGTTGTCTTTGTGCATAGTCTGATATTGAGTCTCCAGGTAGTGTTCCTCTTAGGTCTTCTAGTTCTCCAGCAATCTTGGAAATTCTTGCTGGCTTGCCTCCAGAGGACTGTTGTATCTTCTGCTATTTGAGGTACAGGTCATCTGTATTGGTTGATGCTTCAAAAAGCTGCCTAAAGCGATTCTTGAATTCTTGGATGGAGGGTTGATTGTCTTCAAACTCATCCATGAGGTTGAGGTAGGCACTATGTGCTCGCTTTTCTGTATAGGGGCCATAGTAGTCCACTACATCCTCAGTGTCCTCAAGGACATCATACTTGGATAAGTACTTCTTAACCTCCCTAAACCAGCGCTTGAGTTTGTCTGGTTGTAGATCTTCACCTTGTCCTCTGAACTTGGATGGTTGTGGAAGCTTGATCTTAGGTTTCCTGGGTTGGTCTAGAGCGTCAGCCATCGTCCTAGATGCTGGCGGAGGTGCTGGCGGGTGTCTGGGAGTTTCTGGTTCTTTCCCTTTTCCTTGAGGTACTGGTGGTGGTCTAGAGGGTCCTGAGGAGTCTGGGAATCTACCAGGTGGTGTCACGCTTCTAGAGGGTACTGCAGAGTGTGGTAGGGTTCCAAAGACAGTCTCCTAGATGCTTATGGTTCTTGGTGTCGATTCCTGAGCTGTCTCTGTTCTCTGGGTTTCTCTTTGGACGATTTGCTCTGCTGTAAGGTCCTCTTCTGAGTCTCTATCAAGATTTCCTGGTTGTAGGAAACTTTGTCTAGGTATAGGTGTATCGTCACATTCCCCTTCTGGGTCTGTATCTGGGTTATTCCCAAGTCTGCTTGGAGGTCTGGATATCCTTCCAGACCTAGTGGTCTGACTTCTTCTGTCTGTAATGATGAATGTAGCACCTGAGCAGGGAGTCTCTCTCTGCCGCTCCTGCTTCTAACTAGTTATCAAGAAAAGGGTAGGGTGATCAATCCTACCCACTGTTCTCAATCCTGAGAACCAGATATCACCTGCTGAGGCGAAAAAAAATGTAACAAGCGCTAGCCTATGTGAACGGTTATACAATAGAGCCTAAGCGGTAGCCTGCTATCGCTTTGGTGTCTAAGGGAGACCTGCTGAGAGGCGAAGACAAGGGGAGTACAATAGAGTGGTTTATAGAGCGAAGGGGAATAATAGGATGACCGTTCAACCAAGTGTATTCACTGTCTAGGCATCTGTCTGAAGTCTGATGTCTCCTGCTAGCCAGGAGACCACTCTTAAATACATGAAATCTTTCCTGCAAGAGCTGAGGCTCTGGAAACCCGCAGCAACTATCATTACAGGTGAGTGGATAGCTACCGGAATCCTGTGGCCCTGCCGGAGTCCTGAAAAGCCTGGGGCTTTCCCATAACACTGCCTTTATCCTACCGCCGGTATACATGACCAGTTCCTTCCCTTGGAACTCCTGGGGCACAATCCTGCCGATCCTCCAAAGCATACAGTTATCAGGGTGCCAGAATCCAGAGATTCTGGTAGGGAAATCAAATACAAAAGAAATCAAATCAAATGAATGTAATCTGACAAAGGAAAGGCTAACGAGAGTCAGAATAGAAGTCCCAGAACATGTACACATATTACAGTTACTCTATTCAAAATCAAACAAATCAATCTCATCTTTTCTAAGCTCATGGGGATTTTCATCTCTCAAGTGAACTGTAATTGATACCTATACTATAGACATTAAACTTGGCTTTCTCATTTGGAGTATTTAAGAACAAGTCTATTATATTCAACAAATTGTAAATCTGCAAACTTTATTCTATCATGAGCTCTAACTAATTTCAAATAGATACTCATGTCTTGAGTATCATTTACACAATCAACTATAATTTCACTCTTATTACTTAATAATCTCAACTGTAAACTTTTTAAAACAATGATTTTTTTAAGTATTTCTTAATATTAGACATCACTACTACTTCAATAGTTACCTTTATCAAATCTACAAGTTTGGTAGAAGCAAATTAGTATTATCAAAATTGCAACTACATCCTTAACTCTTATTTGAATTAGTTTTAAAAGGTTAAAGCAACTAAGTTTGATTTTAAATACCAGATATAGTTTATCAAGAAAAAAAGTGGTAATGAGGGTGATAACAATGATGAAAACTAATATGAATATGATATAGGTAGAGCTATAGTGATGATAGGGAAGCAAACTTATTATTCTAATTTATAACCTACAGAAAGATTATTATCTCATATTTCCCTTCTATATTTACTATTAATTTAATATTCAATTATATGATGATAAGCCCCCTTAGCCAAGCAATCTTTGCAATTGCAAGTCAATTCCACTGACAAGTGATACATTTTAAGCTATTTAAGATATAAAAGAAGATGTATGTTTTTGTTATATAATAGAATTCAATGATTTATCTAGTACTATCCTTATCTGCTAATGTGGAGTAGTAATAATATTCATCATGTATTATCTCTATATAGTTAGATTTTCACTATTGGTAATCTCAGCTCAATCTATGTATTTATATGCAGTGATATTTATATTCAAGCTAGGATCATCCCATAGTAGTTATTGAAGCAACAACTACCATCAGTCAACAATAATTATATAGTTGTTAGTATTTCTCCTAAATAGTCCTAGTTTTACCTTTCTTTATTGTATCTTCCTTCCAGAGTTATACAATTTATGTGTTGGCTGATTTATTAAGATATTATCAGCAGATTTAGTATCAGATTATACTAACCAAGAGATTACTAGTCCCCCAGATAATCAAAATACTATCAATCTTGTAGTTATTAAATAACAGAATCAATAAAGTGATATTGTAAAATACATTATTGTATAGTTGAACACTTTACCCTCTCATTATAATATCTATTCTATTATTTATATTTGTATTTATTTGTCTGCCTGTTTGCTCACTCAATCCGTATAACTTTGTAATGTAATTCAAACTTGGTCATATCCAGTACCCCCCTGTTACTACCAAGAACTTTGCAATCAGATATATGTAATTCTGATTTTAAGCATAATACCTAAATTGAGTGTTTTAGTAGGAGTCAGGTGGTAATAATAGTGCTAATGGCACTGAATTCGAGATTGTTGATATTATCAATTATTAGTTGAGTAGCTATTAAGATGAAATGTAACGAAGAAATATAGTTGAGATCACATAATAAGACATTTCTGAAATTTACTTTCACCTATAAAGAGTTTTTATAATATGGGTACTGATATGTGAAAAGTGGTCCTCTCTACCAATGCAACAATTTTGCTTCAATACATTCAATACTTCTTGAACCTTAAGAGTATCTTCTGATGATCTTAAAACAATATTTGTCAAAATATTTGGTGCATTTATTAGTTGTCAAAGTAATAATTGAGAAATACTAGCTTTTTTTTATATTTTTATTTTTACATTGATAAATAGCCTGTATTAAAAGCTATATAGGCAATATTTATAAGGCATGTTTAGGACTATAATTATTTATTATAAAGGGGTTTGTACTTTTATCCCAATATATATAGACTGTGACAACAAATTTAGACAAGACTTTTTGGGGGTGAGTGTGGTTTTTATGCAAAGTGGAAAATGGAATAACACAAATCCAGGTTTATAGTATCAGGCTAATTTTTGCCTATTAGTAGCCATATATATATATATTTTAAAACTCTATTATAGCAATTTGAAAAGTTGGTTCTAGTATACACCTCTTATGCTTAAAGCTTAGAGCCATTCATGTACTATGACTTGTATTATATTTAGTAGGAACAGTAATATTAATCTGTAGTTTTTTCTAAGATTGATAAGGAGTTGTTTTACAAAAACTGGACAAGAGGTTGAAGAATAGAGGGTAGAATTGGGGGGTGAAAGTTAACTAGGAACATCAAATGATATACTTGATTAGATCAATGACAAAAGAGTTTAAAATTTTTTAGAATGATTCAATTTTCTGGAAGTAAAGTATTCATAGCATAAATTTCAAAATCAAATATTTCATGTTTCGTGCTTGTTACTGTATATTTATTTTTTAATAATTATATAACATAGATTGCAACTTTCTTTTTTATTTTACATATGATTCTATAGAATAATCAAACAGGAAACAACAACGAAAGGGTAGAACTTATCAGGGATAACTGAGATACTATAGTAAGTAATAACCAATATCAAGTGAGTAGTAGTAATAGGAACACACTAGGATTCTGTTACAATTTGTAAATGTACTGAAGTTTCAATAGTATCTAACTGATCTAGCTATTGGCAGACTTCTAGCTTCTGCTTATTTTGTAGCCTTTGATTGACTGCTGCCCTTATTGACTTTGTTCCTGTATGATGCTCACAAGGGTTCGCCTCTTGTCATGGGAGGTTAAAACAAAGTGCGGTGGCTGATAGGTTGGGATAAACCTCTGCACGGCTTGTTAAACCCTCTATTACCTCTTGGAGTTGAGATTCAAATGCCATATAAGTCAGCTCATATCCTATAGAAGGAAATTCGATATTCCAATAATAAAATTATAAATATTATCTATATCTATTAGTTCTTATTGAAGAGATCAACTATGAATAATTTTTAAGCTTTGAATGTAATATAAATAAAGATAATTTTTGGGCATCAATAGCATAGCTTGCTTTACGAATGTCTTTTTTTATGCTCGCGATGGCTATATCAATGCCTTCTATATGCTTAGACATCAGATTACGAAATGTAATATTGAGTTGGTATGATGGTGTCAAATTTCCCTGTTTTCAAACTATAGCAACAATTACCTATTATTATGGAATGACCCGTGACCAGATACAAAATATCAGATTTGAATTCAGGGGGCTTTTCCTATATACCTTTTTTTCTTAAAAGAGTTAATAAATCATTCTCTCGTTCTGCCTGAGGAACACGAAATACGTAAAGTAGTACCGCTCTAGGGAGAAGCGAAAGAACCGAAAGAATTCTCTGAAGGCAGGAATTTGATTTGCTGGAGCTGCAGCCGAGTGATAAACTGTGCTGAACTCTCCGCGGTTATACCAGAAAAACAGTCAATGGCCCAGGAATGGTGTGAAAAACCGGTAGTAAATACAGCGCCTCACTAGTTGAGATTCAGGGGTGGCTATGGAATCCTACCCTTGAACCCCACAATTTCATGATTCCGCCCAAACACACAGGAAATTCAAATTTTTCCCAATGAAAACCATCGGGAAAGAGAGATGGTCCACAGGAGAGATGACCCCGGGATCTCGGCAATGGAGCGGAGCGAAAGGAGAGGCCTTATAGTAATAAAGGGATGCCAAGAAGCTTAAGTCGCATATTGCCTTGCTCCAAGCTAAATTAACGATTCCGTAATCGCAAGTATTGTAGGTTACCATAATTAAATGTGCACCAGACACTGCAGCATATATATGCGAACCTCAACAACCTACAAAACTATCCAGCTCTTCACTCTGTTCTGTGAAAATTTACCCTCCATCAAAGAACACAAAGTGCTTCTTTTTGGTTTCAAACTTGCTACCGCCTCGCCAGTTGATTGGTGACTTTGGTTCTTCGGTTTGCTGCCAAGCGTGCCGTTAATCTTGGCAACTCACAATACCTTCTGTTTGGTTCCTCCGAGGAGGGTAAGGATATCACGTACTGCTGTGCGAAGAGCTCCTAGACATTCGCCGTGTGATAAGGCGTGCCACAGCGTGAAGGCAGGGCATAGGCCGTTGTGACGCTATGACATATGGTTTGACTAAGGCCTTGCGGTGTTCAATATCTGAAAATGTAAGAAATTATGCCCATAATAGATTTGATAGGACTAGATGGTGGGCTAGTTAAGCACGTGTTTTTTGAAATTAGCAAATAGTGGCACTTCTTAGGTTGTGTTGGATTCCATCTCAAAGCCAGGTTTGGGCTGAGTTGTGTTTATAATGTTTCCTGATATCATATTATTGTATTGGCTCGCTATAATATTCATATAGTATCACTCGCTCAACAAAATCTAATAAGGGTGTTCAGGTTCCGGAGTTTATTGCCCACCGGCTGTGTTTGGTATGATAACCTTTGGACTGGAAGTTTTCTCTAGTCGTACATCTAAGGAATCCTGTAAACTATAGCCCCCTTCTCTTAGCACGGCACCTCTAGGGCTTACAGCATTAAACAGTCGTGATGGGAGGGTAATTTTTAAAAGACGTGAAGGGGCCTCCATACAAAACTAGCATGGGCTCTATACTGTAGTCCTTTTGGGGCGGCTATTTATCCCACTGGAGTATTAGACCTAGAAGGTTGGAGCTTGAGACTGTACTCACGTGTACTCACTCGTTGTCGTTGTGGAGGCATTTTAATAGCATTGATGCCTGTCACTTCTTTCTGCCTTCTAAAAACGTGGAGTATTTAAGCCAGGGCAGCTTGGCTCGCAGTAAATACCGGAGGTTGTCTTCCTTCGGACGTCCTCCAATAATCTACCGGACGGAGAGCAAATAATTTCCTGACCACAATAGCCTTAATTCCTTCAGGGAACCAAAAAGAAATGTATTTTCCTTTTTTCGCTTTTTCAACTGCCTCATGGACTAGGCTAACTTCTACTATTGATCCCATACACTCTGCCATATACTGAGTTCTCAGGGGAATCTGGTGTGTAGACTTGCCGGTCACCAACTTCAACTCTCCTGGGGCGCTGCCCCAAGCGGAACGGCCACCCCACAATAGGGCTACTTCTGCTCTGCAGCATTCTGTCGGGGCATCTTAGCTCACTAGCCATCAAGTGTGAGAGGAGGTCCTCCTCTGGAATTACACTTTTGTTTAGTAGATGGGATGGGAGATTCAGTATGATACCTCAAGATAAGGGCTAGGGATATAGATAGCCAGGCGTCTACCGTTTATGAGGGGTTTGGGCAAGTAATCAAGAGACATCGTTACTAATGGCAGATAGATTATGGCAGAAGGTAAAACCACCTACCGTGAAAACTGGAATAATCGAGTCGTGTGCTATGCAGTCGAGATTTCCCTACTTTAGAAAAGGGGCCAAAAACACAGCAAAAAAGGAGCAACTCAGCCCCTCTGAGACACATCAAAAAACAAAAAAACACCACACCTTACCAGAGGGGGGCAACTCTGACTACATAGCACACGACTCGATTATTCCAGTTTTTACGGTAGCAAAGAGAAAATGTGTGGAAAGAGTGTTTCTGTTGGATTTCTGTCTGGTGGCGGCCTAAATACAAGAACAGATGTGCTATGCTCTAGTAGTTTTCGGCCTCAATCCAACTACCAGGATTGCTCTGTCGATGACTACTATTCCAGCCAGGCTTTCCGTGCGCTACCGGTGAGGAAGGAATATTTGTGGTGCTGGTTGAGGTAATTTTGGGGTTTTCTTTGATATTGAACATGGAGTTGGTGCTTGATGAGGGGGCGTTTGCCTACTTCTCTGACTTGACCTAAGAACTCACCAAGGCGTCGTGACACTTACTTACATATCCCACACACTTGGGCAAAGTTCCCCTGGAGCACACAGGTGAATTAGGTCGCCTCTGCTAAGGCCCCGTCGTGTCGTTCACATATACAATATTCTCGCTCTATTACCGGACTAAAACTTAAGCAGGTGGGTTTGAGGAAAGAGGATTGGTGAATAATTCCCATTACCAAATTCCAGTCTGCGTGTTGCCAGACATGGACTACTCGTGCCAAGGTTGGGGTTGCACCCCAACCGACAATTGCTCACTGGCTCGCAACTGTCGGCACTCTAAGGCCCTGTTCGGTTAGAACGGAAGGGTGGTCAATCTTTCCGTTGAGAAACGGTGTGATCTGTGGAAACGGTCAACCGTTCGTTGCCATCAGGGTAACTTTTCATGGCATCAAAACAAACACCTTGTTGCCCTTTGAAAGTTTTCTTATTAACATGGGAGCCTCGTTACTTGAATGAATTTTAAGAGCACATTCAGGGAAAGCTCTTGCCTGGACCTTTCTTCGACCTACAAAACCTTCCAAATCGAGAATTCAAGCTCAAACCCACCACTCCAGCACCCACCCCTGTGATTCACCACCGGTACTCTGCTCAGCCAAGCTTGCAGAATTTATCCTGAGACTGAGTCAGCCTTTCACACTTCATCTCTCCACCGTTCTGGCTATGTCTTTCAACAATTTGTCACCAGTATTCCCCCAGGAAGCAGTATCAGTCTCTTTACCATTTGGGATTTGTTCTAGTAGTCAATCAAGGTAAGCTGCTTGTTCAAGAGTGATAAATTTATTATTATTGCTAACAGAAATAAATAGCTCAAACTCTGAGAATCCTATTATTATTTCTGACAACACTACGGTTCCTTCATCCTTTGGTCAAAAGATATCAAAGTAACGAAAACCACGAATGCGTCCTATCGACTGGTCTCCAGAAATGACCACCGTTTTACTGCGAGAGCTCGTTCAAGCAATCCGATATGGCAAAAGGTCTGATAACGGTTTCAAGAAAGAAGTATGGAATAAGATTGCAGAAACAGTTCGAACTGTCTCTGGATATGGAGTACTTCTGACTGGAGATAAATGTCAGGGAAAGCTGGAAAGCTTGAAAAGGAAATGGAAGATTTGGGCAAGATTGAAAGAAATGAGTGGATTTGGATTTGACCCAATAACGGGTACAGTGACAGCACCGGATGATGTTTGGGATGCCGAGATCCAAAGAAAACCAGCAATTCGCGAGTTTCGAGATAAGCCAATGGGAAATATTGCAGAATTGGAAGAGATAGTGGAAGGTTTTCAGGCTGCTGGACGAGGGGCGATCTATCCCAAAGCTGGATTTAGTCAACAACAACCTATCGATATCGGATCCACCATACACGAAGATGACCAGGTTGATTCTGATCATACTGAAGCTCCTGAGAACACCAATACAGTCAAGAGACGGAAGATTGATGATGTCAACCCATTGATGCCCTTAGGCCGTATTCGTCCACGCCTAGACACTCCCTCGGCCCGTCTTGTGAATGCCATCGAGAAGATGACTGCAACTCCTATCACCCTTCAAACTTCTACATCTATTGTTGGACAGGCAGTTACAAAGCTTCGGGAAAATTACAAAGGGAAAGCCGGCTGGTTAATGGGGGATATTCTTGCTGGATATGCAATTTTTGAAAATTCTGTTAAGGCAGAGATTTTTGTGGCTCTAGATGGGGGAGAAGACAAGGAAATGTGGCTTAGAGGTCAAATTGAAAGTCATTAGGCTTGACACTTGTATTATACTGGCTAGTTTCTTCTCTGTTTGTTCTGATAGTCTACATAGTCAATCCACATTTGTGTAGCCAGTCTGTCTCTTTCTTCTGCCATCTCCTTCATATCCTGTGAATGACTACTGCCATGCATTTGCTCAATATTATCAGTCAAGTCCAACTCATTATCAATATCCAAGTCAGTATCATTCTGATTGATATCAATTTCCTTGTAAAACTCATCCTCTTCACCATTTGCACGATGGCGAATAAAGTTGTTCAGAGCACATAAAACTAGAATCAGCTTCGCTTGAACATCAATGGTGTACTCTGGGCCAGTATCTAGTATACGAAATCGGCGGCGCAGAACTCCAAAGATTCGTTCAATAACATTTCTCAGTCGAGCATGGCGGAGGTTGAATAGTTCTTCTTTGGTTTGTGGACGGAGGCGGGCATGAGCTTGTTCCTTAAGATGGTACCGTACTGTTCGATAGGGTGTAAGAAAACCTTTCGGAAGACCATATCCAGCATCTGCTAGGTACACAGCATTTTCTGCTCTGGGAAATCCGTTAAGCTCCGCATTTTCAAGCACACGAGCATCATTTGCTGAACCTTCCCATCCAGGACAAACATAAAAGAAGTACATGTCCAGACTACATCCAGCCAGTACATTTTGAGTGATGGCACCCTTACGATTTCGATATGTAGCCTGATGTTGTCTTGGAACATGAGCTAACACATGTGTGCCATCGATTACTCCTCGTACATTCTTAAAATATGACATCTTCCCCCAGTCTTTGCGAATCCTGGCTGGGATGTTATCCGCTGGAGGGCGAACAAAGGTCTCATACAATGGCAGTAGAGCCCGTAGAATGCGGTGAAAGTGTCTAACCTATTATCAGCATGTTATTTTTCAAAATGTGTTATTTTTCAATATAAGATCTACCTACCGTGAGACTGTATCTCCACTATGTTGAAACACCTCCTGCCTCTCTCTATTTTTCCTTCCATGACCGACTATTAATAAAAACATGATAAGCTGCTCCTCAATAGAGACATGGCGCGTTGCCTGAAGGAGTCCACGTTCAATAACCCAGTCACGAAGATCTAACAAAGTTGTAATAGGCATTCGGATAAGTTCAAGTACACGACGTGGATGTGCTTGAAGAATTTCATTCGTATATTGGCGACCTGAGCGTATAGACGTATGTACTGGTTGGTTTGAAAGAAATAAATGAGCATAAATGGCAATACTGATAGTGATTTGAATCTGTCTTTGAATAATTGCATTATTCATTATCGAAATTGTGTTGTTGGTTTCCATTGGAGAGGTGTGAATATTCATCAGTATAAAAAATAATTAAGCTACAATTTGGTAACAGTTTTCATATCACATTTCTATGGAGCAACTATAGTATTATGGGTATCGTTGAATGGCAAGGTGACCATTCTGTAACGGCTGTTTTGGGATGGAAGGGTTTTGCCAAACGCCAGTTCCGTTTGCAAATTTTGTAACGGAAGGGGAACGGGAGGGAACAGTCATTTGTATGAGGGAACGGAAGGCAACCGTTCCAACCGAACAGGGCCTAAAGAGTGCCCGATAGCTCAATGCAAATTTACAGCTTAACGCAAATTTGTAGCTTACCATAGTAAATTTGTGGCTTCATCTGGCTTTGTGGTTAACAATACTTTATACCTCAACACCACTTTGTGGCTCAATAACACTTTGTAATTTAATAACAGATGGTAGCTTAATTCAAAACTCTAAGATAATATTAAGCTACAAAGTTATAACATGATATAACTAAATTGAATTTAGCCATAAAGTATTATTAAGCTATAAAGTATTGTTGAGCCATAAAATATTGTTAGCCATAGAGCCAGGTGAAGCCACAAAGTGATGCTGAGCCACAAATTTACTATGGTAAGCCACAAATTTGCGTTGAGCTGTAAATTTGCATTGAGCTGTCAGGCACTCTTATAAGGAGTGCACAACTCAACCCCCCATTTGGTGTCCGACCCTCCTGTGCCGCATGTCTAAATTTCAGGACAAGTGGGGGAGCGATTTACAACCCCTAGAGGTTTGGACGCTTTCTAGGGCCAGGGCCAGACATGGCAGTTTGAAAAATATTGAGTATAGGGGGTTATGAATTGGTTATCTGGGGTTTACTTCCACAACTGGTTGCTGCTATGATATCATATATTCGGTGAGTTTGGAAAGTTCGGGGCTAGGTTATAACGCCGAGGCCATTCGAGAGATTGAGCCTAATGGGCTCAGGCACCAGCGATCTGAGGCAGAACATATATCAAATCTACTGCTTTTCATAAACTGGACAGCTCAATCGGTCTATTGCCGTCACTTTCAAACCCTTGGAGCAGCGGATAGGGCAGTCAGCTTCCCTAGGATGTTCCGGCATTTCTAAGGCTTACTTCCCTTTATTTGGGTAGCGCTCTAGCTAGCAGAGGCATCAATTGCTGTACCCTGGAGCTTTTCAATCTCTGAGGTGATTCATGGGGCATAACAAAATGGGCCTCTCGTGTCTCGACTCGGCTCATTTACTTGTCCCTGGTGAATTAGTAATATTCTGGTATCTGAGCCCTGTGGCCCTAGGTGTTTGATTAATAGTTTATAGTTTGGAGTGCATTTTGATGTTCTTGGGAGAATTCCTTCGAGAGACCAGATAGCATGATAATGGGACAGATTCTCAAGACTCTTGGATATTTTGCCTTCGAATTCACTAAGGAAAACAGAGAGAAAGGTATAGTTTTAGAGACTAGAATTGAACATAGGAGATTAGTGTGAGGAATCAATTGGTAGGATGGGAGAAAGCCCTGGGTTCACCGAAAATGGAGTCTTTCCCTAGCTCCAGCGCCTTGGCGGGGTCCTTCCAGGAATCTAAATTTCGCAAAAGCGAGTTTCGCCCCTCCCCCAGACCAGCAGATAGTCTAGAGAGTGGGGAATTGCTGTCTGTAAAGAAAAATAGCAAGCAGATCCATCAAGAAGCAGTAATTTCAAAAGAAGAGTTTGATCCTTACTTCCCGAAGCGCCTAGAAACTCCCCCCAAACTTGCATTTTGTAAACCTCTAGCGCTAAGTAAACTCATGGAACATACCGTAGCTGATGACATGACTAAAGTAGCTTGGAAAAAGTAGTTGAATTTTGAGTCAGGACTCAGGAAGTCTATGAATGAGATCCTCATAACTGATTTTGCGAATAATCAGGTGCGCCCTCGCTTGACAAATTCACAGCCTTTATTGCCCCCTTTAAGTGGTCGGATGTCCGGTCGTGAAAAGGGGCCTTGCAGAAATTTTCAAAATGGAGCAAGTCAGGAAGCCTGGGTGTTGCATTAGTTCCCACGGATGAGTTGTGTTTGAAGTGGAGCATTCCGGGAGGCACTCAGGGGGTGTGGGAGGTTGTATGGAGGTTGGAGAGTGTCGTATAGCACAGGCTCATAGAGTGGAGGAGATTGCCATTGGAGCTAGGAGAGCTGTAGAATAACGTGGAAGTATAGGGAACAAGCTAGGACAGTTAATGTGTTCCTTTGGTTTTGCTATGTTTCTGGGTGTGAGTGGAAACCGGTAGGGTACCCGAGAAGTGTTTGGCGTTGTTTCTAGGGATAAGATAAATTCCCATATCGAGTTTGTTCCATGGGTTAAATGGTTAATATAGATGCTAATTCTTTGCTTTTTGTTCTAAAATCATTGCTTTATTCCTTTCCTCGGGGGCCCCAAGATCAATAGTTAGAAAGAAATGTTCGTCTATTCTTTATTTGAGTTTCTAGAGGGAACTTGTGGGTCTTATGGTTGACCGTGGAAGCTCCGGATATGTTGTAAATAATTCAGAGTTATTGTTGTGGAGGGGTTCTCCAGTCGCTTTTTTCCTTTGTCATAGCCTGAGTGCTCAGAGGGGTGGGGATATTTTTGGACGCATTGAGATATGCTACCATGTTTTATATATTATACTTCTGTTCCCTTCTGTCAGTCCGGAGAGAGAGACTAGATAAAGGAATTTATGACAGTACCCACCGATAGACTTTCCACGTCGCGCCCTCCCGGTCTGCATCTAGTCTATCTACTAGACACCAAGGGATTCAGCATTGGTTGCCCCTCTTGTGATACCTATGCGTCTCCTAGTGGGGTATTGAGCACCGTATCCTTTCTTTGATTAGGAGTGGGCTCGTGGTAAAGAAGATCTGTCGACTGGCCTTTGGCGTCTAATGAGAACACATCTCGGTTGGCGACATCTGGCTTGTTCTTAGAACAGAGGCTGGTTGTGTTGAGGCAGGAATTGAGGAAAAAAGGCCTGAGTAGAGTGGGCCTGAAAGGGCATAGCAGATTTGAGTCCGATTCCTTCTAGCCCCACGAGCTCCCAGGAATCGATCAAACGTCTTGAAGCATGGTGTCCGGCGGGTCGGTGCTGGGAGATGGGGGAGTGATGGTGAATATCCAGAAGACCTCCCCTGGGCAAGGAGCTCCTTAGAAACTTAGAAGCCCTGGGATGTGTCCTCCTCATTCGCCTTTCAACCCCCCAAAAGACATGCCCCTCCTCCTCCTCCTTGACCTCTTGGACTTTATTCACCGAGTGCGCAGCTTAGTGGATCTACTAATCCATGAAAATTCACCCAAATAGAGCTGATCTCTGCAACTGGATCAGAAGGGCTCTCCTGCACTATTTCCGCGCTCAGTATAGCAGATGGGAGTGTATCCCAGAAGTATCGGCTGCCCCCGGGGGCGGATCCAAGATCTCATGATAGAGGATTTGGTTTACCGTCATCATCAGCTATATTTGGTATCGGAGTTAATCGAGCAAGAAGGCTTGCCGTTATGCTGTATTGCGGTGGATTCTATCAGCTGCTGGTCATATATTCTAGTATATCTCCATTCGGGTATAGGAGCCCTAGTGCGGGAACCGCATAATTCATATTATACCGGGTATTGACCAAGTTGGTATATGGCCCCAGAGCACACTCGAATGACCTGCAGTCCATCTGGCAGCGGTGCCCGTAAAAAAATCAATGCGAAACGCGAAACACTATACACGACACGAGCTCAAACTGACTAGGCTAAAATATTAGCGGCCTAGGCTTGATTAGGAGACCCAAAATCCAACGAGTTTTATTGTACCTTGTACTGAGTTGCCCTAGCCGTTGCTCCATATTTTATACTTCAAGAATTATGAGATAACATTATGTTAGAGTACAGGCCCTAGAAAGGATATTTGGGGAAAATACCCGACCCAAGGTTACTATTTTCATATATCCGGGAATGGATGTAGTGCACTGTACGTACTTGCACAAGTACTATATAGTATACAGGCCAAAGTTTTGGGCGACGAGGGGTGTATCCCAGTCACTATGCAGCGCTATCTGGCCTTGGGGCCAAATTTGGAGACAGGAGGAGTCGCAGCCCTCCGGTGGAAGACCCCCTTCACGACACAGGGTAACTCAATCAAAGCTATGCTCTTCGTATATATATTTTCCCGTCAAGTAGTGTGAGTAACGCAGATGGCCTATCCAAAACCCCAAGCTTAACAGGATGTAATGGCGGTGGTGAGTTCTCATCAGGTTGCTTGAGGATCTAAGCTGACCAAGAGGATCACGGGTATGTGGCTTTGGTGCACTGGAGGCGGTGCATACCCTGGGAGCAGGCTACCCACCCTTGGGAGGCAGCGACAGTTCAAGCACCACCCTTACAGGCCATACTAGGAACTATCAGCTATGATCAGGCTGACGAATTGCAGAAAGTCAATACTCTTAAATCCATGAATTCGAAACACGGATCTCGGAGTTATAACAACTGCGGGCCGGCTCCTGATCAATGGTTCCCATATCCCACCACAAAATACAACCTCAGGGTGCTTCGCATCAATCTAATGAATAGAGTACATATTGAGTTTCATTTCGTGGTGCTGTCCGGACAATTCGATTTTAAAATATCCTTGCAAGTTGGCGTTTTGACATTCCTGCTCCTGGTGAATTGAAGGGTTCGGGTTGCTTGGCTCCAGGGGCGCTACCTATAGCTAATCCTCAGATAACTATCTCTACCGTGATAAGACTTATACATCTAGAGTATCCTAATAACCCACGGTAATACTACAACTTCTGGGAATAGTCAAAGCCTACCATTTTAGAACAATTCCCAAAAGGACTTCTGCCCTTCCCAGACTGCAGATTGACTTCCCTTAGGACAGTTACTGATACTCCGCTTATACGACTACAAACTGCTTTCGGTTGTTTGACACTATTATCATATTTGATATTTCATATCCTTCTTTCCCAGTTAGCTCTTGCTTGCTATTTAGCACTTTAGAAGCCTTCTGTAGTCTGTGGACTGGCCCTACAGCAAGGCTGCACAGTGTGCTACAACATTTATGACATTGTATTTAGGTAAAGTAACTTGGGTTTACTTGTCCTTTCATATAATATCAGAACTAGGATAAGATGGACCTCTCAGTGGGGTATCTAGGATACCAGGATAAGGTATCAGCATCTCCAAGGTACGATAATTTAGCTCAACCACAGAGTGATTTCCTATGGAAGTGTAACGGAATCCTACTATGTTTCTACTATTACTACTAACTTGATGTTAGTTATTACTTATTTGGGTTTATACCTGATAAGCGCTACTATTTGGTTGTTCCTTCCTACTTGGTTATGACTTCCAAACTGGTTATTCTTCCCTTGTTTCGCTTATCACTACCCCTCCTTGCTTCTACCTATTTGGGTATCGCTATCCTCCTGCTATACCTACCAGATTTGTATAGTAGTAGTGATCTCTTGTTGCTTCCTGTTTGGATTCCATTTCTTGTTTTGTTAGCTCCATCCTGTCGCTTAAAACCCTCTGTTTTCGGAATATGGTTACCTTGTTATGCTTCCTCTGTTAGCATGTTGTTAGACAGGATGTTTGCGCTTTTGTTTAGTTTTCCTAGCTACAATCTTTTGTATTTAAAGAGCCTGCAATCCCTTCAGGATTCGGACTCTCAAGCCTCACAGGACTATCATCTTTAATACTACAAGTTGAACGGTCACTCTATTAGTTCCATACCTTTTACCTTGTCTATTGAAGACCTATCCATTGACGCTTCTCCCCCTATCCTAATAGTATCTTCAGAGTCCCTTTGGGATTCTCGAGATACTTGGGAGTAGGTTACAGCTGCAAGGATGTTTGACATGGCTAAGACTCTGCTTTGCTCTTATTGTTATAGTATAAAAGTTATCTTTATTAAAAGAAGTATATAAGCCATAGTCCTGCAATAATGAACCAACTTCCTATTAACAAAAATGTTGTCGTGGTGAACTAATATCAAAGCCAAGGAGTTGTAGAAGGCTAGCACAATAGAACGGATAGAAATGCATTCAGCTATAAAATGTGAAAGCAGATTTAATAAATTGATAGGTTGAATTTGATATTTGACTATGAGAAAGTAGTGAATGGTTCTCTGAAGCAGAACATTATTGAGTTCAAGGACCAAACTATCTCTTTAACCAACCTTGTCTAACAATCTTTTTTTTTTTTTTTAACTAACCAGTAGGTTCAAGATCTAATACCTCCCCCCTACCAGCCTTATAGTTTTACCTATCCATATCCTATACTTTACACTTGTATATTAGAAAAGGTAAAATTCCTTACTACCCTACTGCTAATATATTTTCTATCAAAGTAATATACTCTGGACTGCCTTTATGAAAAATATTAAGGTTCTTCTTTTCCCAGCACAACACACCACTGTGATAATATTACTTGCCCTCACAAGTAAAAATCTCTTCTCAACAAAATTCTAAACATCCTCATGTTGGATACTGTATCCCTCTCTCAACTCAAACAGGCAATCAATATGGTAATCAAAAGTGTATAAATGACTTGCTATTACTTACTCCTAGTTGATTATTCTCGAGAACTATTGACAGACTTACAAATAGTGAGATACAAAATATTGAAATAATATACCAATGCTCATTGATCTCCTATCACCTATTATCACAGGTTGACCATTAGCATACTATACTAAAAATCCTCCATGATTTCCTCTACATGACATCGTCCTGAAAGTGTCACCATAATATCCAATTCTTTAAATCCATTCAATTTTCTGCTCCTCCTTCTCCTTCAAATACAATTTTCCTTGCCTTACACCCCCCCCCTATTGTAGGCACTTGTACTGTTCTATCATCCTCTTTTTCCTTTTTTCCAACTCCCTCTATTTACCTCAAACAGTTTAGTCACTGCTCGATCATTCGTTGCCTGAAGGTGTTGCTCCATATACTAAATTATCTTGACCAATCCCTCCTCTCTCTTTCATAGCCTTACATCAAGTATCTGTCTTAAAGGACCGCATGGTTCGAAAACCAAGTTTTAAAATATCACTTTATTGAGTTGAGATGTTGTGGTCAATCCCCCCCACCTCTGTATGATCAATCGCCCGAACGGTTATGTCATCCTGTATATATGATCTACCCTATATCTAACAGTTTCTCTAATCTTTATTTCAATTCTTTAATATCATTCTCGAGAACATCATTCAGAGTTGCTTGACGAGTATGATATGTACGATAGGATATGTAGAAATCTACTCGATGACTAAAGTATCCTTCAAGCAAAGTGAGCTACAGTATTATACTCCCTGCCAGTAGGATAGAACATATCTATCACTCACCCCATTGACCAGTCAAGAAATAGATCCCCAGTATGCCAGATCGCAAAAGACCTAACCCTTTTTTTTACCAATCAAGTAAATCATTAACACTACTGTAGAAAGACAAACCTGATCCTGCAATAAAGAAAAAAAGAAAAAAAAGAAAAGAGTTTGCGTCGATGGAACTGAGAACACAATGCACCTCACGAGAAAAGTGAGACATCGATTCGTCCCGTCTTGCAAATCGAGTGAGCGTCAATCAACTCACCACAAGAGTCCCCCAATCCCCAATCCCCAATCCATCCCGGGCCAACCGCAAACACAACAACCGGGTTACCAACCGGTTGCGAATGATAACGCTCGTACAAACAGAAGATTCGAAACAAAGTTACACGTAGCGTCCGACCGCCCCCACAATCGCGCATAAATCTTCCAGTACCGCACCCTGATGCCCTGTGCAGGCAGGCCCCACCACCCCATGTCAGAAGTCCCTCGTTTTCCCAAAGTATAGTATCATATTTTGCTTTGTTTCCCACAAGTACAGTAATCCAATTCGAGTAAATCCCGCATGAAATCCTCTTGTAAATATAGACATTTGCTACGCAATGGATCGTTCCAGTCGGTGATGGGGGGGGGGGCTCTCGCAGGGATCCGCATTGTTGGTGTTACCATACGGTACCGTAAGGAGCAACTCTGAATGCGCTAGGTTGACCACTTCCCAGTCACTTTTTCCCTGGATCACTTACTACTCGATAGTACCGTACCGCGCTCAATCATGCAAAGAAAAAACCGCCATGTTGGACTTTTAACGCAATCCTTTACCCCCTCTCTCTCTCTCGTTATCCCCCCTGGATACTTTTTTATGGCTCAACGACTTAACCCCCCGCGATCTGATCTTCTGCCATATTGTGTCGGTTCATGGAGCACCTGATAGAGATTTTCTGTAGGCCGTACTAAGACCCTTTGCGTTGTCGTATCGGTTATCCTTGTCTTTTGCCCAAAACTCGTGAACAATGTTTGATACTTCAATTCCAACAGAGGTGCAGTTCCGAGAGTGGGGGTGTACTCGACGAGTGACATCTCGTGATATGATTCAAATCAACCTAGATTACCCTCTAACCCCTCACACCCCCTACGGATTTATGACTGAGCGGGCGAGCATGCATACATGCATACATGTGGCAGAGGAAAATTAAAAAATTAAAAAAAATGAGGAGGCTAGAAGTAGCGAACAGGTGCAAGCCTAAAAAGGTGAAGGAAGGAAGGAAGGAAAGGTATTGAAAAAGGAAATCAAAATGGAGACGACGAGGTTCTGGCTCCGGTGTGATGATGACCTCGACGCACCTCATTCCCCTACCAGGTTTCAGAAATGAAGGTAGTTGCACGAAAGAAGAAAAAATCAATGCCCAAATCGTCGGGCTTAAAGTCTCGAGTATCTTATGATACTATGGAAGTGAGGCCCTAGCGCTGTGCTTGAGGCCTACATCCTAGGAGGTGTTAAGATACCCAGTTTCCTCGCCATTTCCAGTCGGATTGGTAGATTGAAGTCCCCCCTTCCCCCCCCCTTTAGCTCTTCTTATTTTCAGACAATCCAAACCAGTGCATCAGTAGCATAGCAGTCAACTCTAGTCACCCTTCACGACTCGCAACGTTGCCGCACCGGGGGGAACACGGGAGGGTTTATCCCCCCGAACTTGCACAATCCGTAACTCCTCGACCTCAACAAGCAAAGCCCAATATCTATAGAAGCTAAAGGGGAAATATCCAAAGGGTATCAAGTTACATAACGACTTTATATATACCGACGGACGCGCAAGGAGGTTCCGTGTGTGAATGTGTATGTACAACTTTGCG
>QFET01002415.1:0-10196 GCA_003316355.1 Tuber calosporum
GGGGGAGGGGGGGTTCGTCAATTGAGTGATTTATATAAATAGAGCGGCGGCGGCGGCCCAAAACCTCGAGCATGCATGCATGCATGCATGCAGGTGAGGTATCATTTTTTTTTTTCCCCTCTATCCCAGAAACTTTATAACACCTCCTGGATGGGCAGTTAGACGTTCCAAAGTTGTGTACAGTACCCGTAGGCCTAGAAGTTACCGTATATAAAAGAAGAAGGAGATGTGCATTCGAAATTCCGGATATCAGTATGGCACACTGGAAATGAGACACGGTGTTAAAACATGTTTTTGGCTTCTCGAAAAATCATCAAAATGTTCTCTCACACCACCAAGAACCCATCCATTTGGGGGGGGGGCATGTGCTCTTTTGTTACTTTTTTTTTTTTGTCTTCTTTCTTTCTATCCTTCCTCTTCCCATACTCCTCCGCTAACTATCTCATCCAGCCATGAACACTGTGCCGGCCTTGCGCGGCATGCAGTCGAGTATACCAGGCTCGGGGGGGAAAACGTGCTTCAGCAGGACGATCTGCAGCCCCTCTGACGATCTGTGTGCTTGAAGTGATGCCGGTAGGTCGCAACGATGCCGACAAGTGCCTATCCAAAATATCTTGCTTGAATTTCAGGAATATCCCTAGCTTTTGCATAGCGCACCGCACCCAAGTACAGTACTTGGCCATTTAAAAAGTATTCGGACGCTTTGTATTTATTAGTACGTGTCTTGGCACATAAGCGTCCGGATACTTTTTAAATGGCCAAGTACTCGTACAGTGCACAAACGAATCAACCCCAAGTTTTTGGCCATACCATACTCCCAGCACCCCCCCACCGGGGTGTGCGCCGAGTACCACACTTGTGATAACACCCACTACCGTATGATATAGAATCCCAAGATCAGTCACGTCGATCCAAAAAATATCCCAACGGCGGACCCGTACGATATGGAAACACTGCGACGAACTGGTAGTAGAGCGCCTTGTACGGCGCAGGGGATGGGCTCAATTCGACATGCGATCCGGTGATGTCGCTTTTGCGCTCACACATAGATACTAGTAACGTTGAGCACGAGTGAGTAGGATACCTAATTGTCAAGACCACATCTGGCACGCATATGTGTACCGTACAGTGCACACTGCACACAACGCAGAATCATGTCGACGACCTGCCCGGTGAAAGGCCATGGCGAACGCATGGATGGGGAGGGTACCACGAGATGACATATGAGAGTTCCCTGTCACAAGTATTCTATCAAGTGCCCGAAGGATTTTAGCCCAAATTTTAGTGAGTGCGCTCGGATGCGGGCGCAGATAACCTGGCATAAATTTTTGGAATGCCATTGCCCGGGTACTTCATAGCTAGTCTGCCTATCCTTCCGTCTGTGCTGAATTTCACTCACCTTTTAGTGCGGTGATAGGCAAGATCATCACCACGATTAGTTCGAATATCCCCCCATCAAAGGGATAGGCTCATTCACAGAAGATAGTCTAAAGCTGACCTTCCACTTGATTGAAGACACCTTTTTGAGTCAGGTGGTAGGACAAAAAGCAGTGCCTGAAAAACAGGTTAAGGGATGATACTACCTATCTCGGTTGGCCACAATACCGGTAGTGGAGACTAGGAAGGCGATGCTCCACGATACCGGTAGCAAGAGAAGGGGGGGGGGGTGAGGCGGGTCCCCTCGGAGGAGCCTTATTTCCTAGCGGTTGACAACCGTCGGGGTAATTTATGCCGGTGGACCCACTCCCTAAGCTCACGTCCTCTTGAAGCCTTGACATCTTCTAAACCTTTACACAAAATATTGAGGATTGCCCGGGCACTGCCGGTGCAATACCTAGGTCCAAAGAGGCGCCAAAACCGAACCCGGGCACCGAACCAATCTACACGTACCGCTCTTGCGGCAACGTTACACCTCGAGCGGGAAGTGGGGTTGTTGACCCTTCTTCCCTCCTCCTCCTCCTCCTCCTCCTCTTCTTCTGCTGACGTCAAGGCAACGTCCGTATGCCACACGATATCTGTAAGTTTCCCACTTACCCAAAAGTCCGTATTCGGGCGATGATACCGTATCCTGTCCACCATGTCAGATTACCGTAGGTATCTCCGCTTCCATGCGAAGATCATGTGGTTTATAACCGGTGGGGACTTGGCCTAATTTTTTTGACATTCCGAGTGAAATTCTGGAATTCCCAGGAACCGGCCTTCGGTCGAATGAACCTGGTTCCCCTACCGCACGCAAACTCGGGTACCAAGAGGAGTAAGCTCTGCGTCACAATTCTGTAAGGGTCAAAGCCCATGGCAAAAGAAAAGCTTCCTTCTATGATACGATAGTTGCATGCAGAATCAAGAAAGAAGGAAAGGAAAGGATTCCATACTTTATTTTTTTTATCTTAGCAGCAACACAGCGAAAAAAACATATTCTCCATCCGTACAAGTGCCAGGCAAGATGTTTTCACACACACCCACCCACTTTGTGACCTCACCGGTTGTTAGGGGGGGGGGGGGTTTTCTGGTAAGCCACTTTGGTGTGTGCGAAAACTTTCTGCCTGGCAGAGTTTGTACTTGTAGTATGATACCGATACTGTGATTCTCGATACGGTTGAGAGGCCTAACAAGTGATCAGCCCCCTCCCCGACTCCTGGAGACTCGGCGCCAGGTTCAGTCTTGCACGGAAGCGGGCAAGTTGACAGAAAAATGCTTGGGGGTTATATGATAGTATGATACTTGTACCAACCTTCATGAAATGGTCAAACCCCAGAATTCCTACCGCACTCTTTCAAAGCTGATGAACACTAAAAGGGACCCAAGGTTAAAGTTGAGACAAACCGTGCCAAGAATCATGGTACTCGTACTACTGTAGTAACCATACATTTGATAACATGACATGCTTACAGGATAGGCACCTGTTCTCCGCTTTCTCCGCACCTAACCTGAACCTTGTCCGAGGGCTTCTCCGATGTACCCCTAGCTCCACATTCGCTACCACCACCACCACGTTTCCAGATATCCTCCATAAAGCTTTCCTTCTCTCTCATGATAATCACCCATACCTTCCTACTTGAGCTGAATTATCCTTGCAACATACAAGTACTCGAGCACAATACTGTAGTCGGCCGGCTTGCTCCGTTGTGGGTCGTTGTGGTAAATTCGGCCACCCCAACAGGTGGAGGAACCTCAGCCGGCCTCGGCACAACCCCCGAAGCCTTGCGCGCCTCTTGATACCGGTAACGCGCTTGGCCGCAGGGTATTCTACGACACAATATCACGGAGCACTCAAATACTTGAAATACGATAGGCTATGAAAACCGGATTTTTTTTTTCTTTTTTCTTTTTTTTTTCTTTTCTTCTTCTCTGGTGGGGGGTCTTTGAACTGGTTGCAGTTGCAGGCCAAGTGGAGTTTCTAAGACCTACTATACTCGTACTGGCCATGTGCGGCGGCTTGATGGTGGCAGTTTCCGTCATGTGCGAAACTCGTCTTCCCCAAACCAGATTCGGGGACAGAAACTACACACCTCGGGTCACTTCCCACTCAACGCCGAACGCGATGTGCTGCTGGCCTGGTGAGTTTAGTCCTCTCTCTATTTTTCTTATCTCTTTTCTTATCTCTTTTTTTTTTTCTTCTTTTTTCCCACCACTTCTAGGAGGGAGGGGAAATATATACTGAACATGTCCTAGATAGAATCAGAAACGCACACTACGAATAGTCTATTGATAGGGTGAAAGAAGGGGGGGAGGGGAGGACCAAACGTCAGACACTTGAGGTCATAGATAGTCACTCGTAAGTCCTGGTGGTGCCGAATGCCCCGGTGGCAAAGTCAGTCGCCAGGCATGGCACATTTCCGTGAAGCCAGAAAACACCCGAAAGCATCTCCCCAAGATTTTCGCCAAGCCTTATCGATGCGATATCGCTGCCGACGCCTTGCGGCGCTTTCCCCGGAAAGCTCTCTCCTTCAACAATGAATGAATGAATGAATGAATGAGTCCCGTGGAAGCGTGTGATCGCCATCGTCTCCCGGTTCCACAGACCATTTTTCGTTTTTGGAACCCTTGGCCTGTGCGATGCCATCAGGGTTTTCGCTAAGATAACCGTATCACCTTCGAACCGACTTTCTGTGTCTGTTTTCTCGTTTTTTTTTTTTTTTTTGTTTTTCCCACTTTCTTTCCCCCCCCCTCCTTGTTAGCGATTGGGTTGCGGTCCACACCTTTGGCACCTCGGGACCGCACGGCCAAGTGACAATGCGCAGAAGGAAGCCGGCGAAAAGTCCGGGTCAATGATAGGTCCAGGGATTATTTTCCGGAACACACGCCCACCTCCACCATTGTCACTATAGTACAGTACAGCAAAATGTCACCCAAATTTCACTCGGTCTGAGTAACCTGGACCATGGACCATCTCCCCTCCCCACTGATGGAAACCGCCGTCTCTTTTTTTCTGCCGATCGCCCGATGGTCATCACAGTGCTCCGCAGTTGAAGGAAGGGAACACTACACGTACTTCTACCGAACATGGGGTCTCACTCGGGGATACCGGAGGTCCGTCCGGGTTTTTGGAACGGCCGTTCGGTTCTCTTAACCCACACACCATACCGGTACTCGCCGACTAGCATATCCCGTGCAAAACGTGGAAAAGGGAAAGGGTAAATAATGACAAAAAGGAGGAAAAGCTCAGCCTTTGTTTAGCTGAATACCGCGAATTGTGAAGTGAGACAATCGGACTTCGTTCCTGTTCACATCTACCCGAAATCCTTGGCATCGAGATTTTTTGCTTCAGGGTGTTGTGCGCTTAACATCCCCCAGGTACAGCACAGTACTTGTATGTAGGGTATGGCCTTTGGGACTGTATCATATTATATTCTAGCTTGGTCTAGAAATGGGGGAGGCGCAATATCAAAAATGGCGTACGATTCCTGCAAACTTATGACACGACAATAGTGTAGCGGTGGAATTGGGCTTGCTTTTCGGGTCACAGATTTCTACCGACATCCCAGGGTTCGTTCGTTCATCTATTAGGGCAATCAGAAAGGTAAACCCTATTAGAGGCAGACCTGCAGTAAGCTATGAGAAGGAGGGAATAGGGAAGGAAGGAAAGGAAGAAGAATGGATTTTTTATTTTTTTATTTTTATTTTTCCCCTAACGACCCACTTTTATTTGCAACTTGATCAGAATTTGTAATGCAGGTGCGCGTAAAGCTGAGGTATAGGCTAGTGCTCCTTTCGTATCAATACTGTAGGAAGACTCCTTCGACTGCATAGGAATGTAAGATGGGGTCGGGGTCGAGGTCCCATATGCGGTAATCGCAACCGGAGCAACCTAATCGCTGAGATACCGTATTCCACTCGTACCCGCTTACCGTTCCTTGCGACCGAAAGGCTTGAAAAGCCAGGAAGAAGGGGGTAGGGGGGTGGGGGGGAGAAAGAAAAAAAGAAAGAAAAAAAGAGAGAGAGAGAAAGAACTCCGCTGCCTTCCGCTCTTCCCTCATATGGTGAGGCAAAAAAGTGAGCGGAATTACGAATGTCAGTGATGGAAGCTATCTAAGTGGGGGACCTCCTACTCGTTACTCTACTTGCCATTTCCACGGCCGACCCCTCACCTCACCGGTTGGGAGGGGCAGGGAGTGGGGCAAGCGATTTGTGGGTATAACTCGAATCATCGACACACACAGGCTGATGGTTTCAGTGCAATATCGCGACACTCCTGGACACTAAAGATTGGGGGCGGGCTAACTGACTAGCTACAAGTACGAGTACGAGTACTCTTGATGAAATCCTTTTGCTGACCCAGCCGGGTTACTGCCTGCGGTGATAACTTTTTTTCTTTTTCGCGTCACAGATTGCCGTGGTGTGGAGCGGACCGATGCGCGGCTATCTGATGCATGGCGAACCCGAGATACAGTCTGTGAATGGGCATTTCTCCACTTTTCACCTATAAGACTACCGCATCTGAGTGCGCTCACGTGAGGCTGTTTGGGGGAGGGGGCGTTGTCGTACAAGTACAATACAGATATCCACCTACTCTTCCTTCACCTCCTTCTACTCAGACTCCCATGCCCCGGCTGCGCTTGACTCTGGAACTGCTTGCAACTAACTACTCGAGTACCTCGCTCTCGGAGCGATAACAGGTACAGTGATTTTATAATCCTAGTATAATACCGGCATCGCAGAAGGAACGGCTGCAATGGCAGAGAAGCTGATATACTGGTCCTAAGCAAGAAGTGCTCCAACATTGAAGGTATAATTTTGTTTTGCGCACGGATGATTGACCATTCTTTCCAATCCCTGTTTTCGGGTATGTACTATTTCTTCTTGCCTGAGACAAGTACTCGAGAACGGTAGTTGGTATCTCAGCACCTTATCGAGAGGGTCGAAAGCCGAGTGTTATTGAGCGTTGGATTCGTCTTCCCCCCCCCCCCCCTATCATACTTGTATCATCATATTCGAGTAATAGGTACTGACTGACACTCTGGCGTGGACAAGCATTTTGGCACCCGTAGATCTACAGCGGTTTAATTGTGCCATGACAACCGCGCTTCGGAGCCCGGGGAGCTAAGGCAAACCGGAAACTACCAGAGAGTCACTTAAGACTTCCTCTTTTCTTCCGCCCGAGGGGGGCCGGGGGTGCGCGAGTCGCGCACCCATGCAGAGGCTTCCCGTAGCGGCTACAAGTATCGTAGTCCTTGAGAGAGAGAGATCGTTACTAAATGCATATACCCCCCCCCCACCGCGTGCCTCCGTGGGCGAGTAAATCTATCTCAGGGGAGATGAGCGAAGTAGCAGTAATCATACGACCAGAAAGCCCCCTTGCTCTTTCTTCTGCAGCGAAAGAGCATGCTATCGATATAGAAACCTGATCAGTGTAAAACTTCTCAAAATCTATCAGTAGCCAAAAAACCATGCGCAGTATCATATCATACTTCACACACACACGCACACCAGTGCGAACCTGCATGAGATACCACCGCAAAACAAGACATTTCACCATATGCCAGAAGCACGTGTACTATATCCTCTTACCAGAATCCAAGTCCATCCGAAATAGCGGGATGCAAATGCCCCGTGAATCAGTGATCGTGATAACGCCGCACATCTAATGTACATGGAAACATATCATACCTGCATCGGTCATATCACCATAGCACAACAAGGCTAAACTTACCTACCTACCTACCTACCTAACAAACGGACACCCGCACGATCGCACGCTACGATAAAGTGCGGAGGAGGCTAGGCCGTAAGTGATGCACCGATGCTATCAGAGCATCCAAAATTTTACGAGGGGGCCTGCAAAGTCTCTTCCCCTACCCTAAGAGTACAAATCCACATTGACAGGTTCGAGTTGTGAGGGGCTAACTCCGCATTCTCCTGGACTTACCGTGGACGGTGAAGAAGAGAGGGGTAAAAGGAGTTGGGGATCGGGCTCCCGATTTTTTTGTTGGCCCTGTTGTGATATCACACCTCAGCTCTAGTTGTTTATAGGCGATTTCGGTTTATGGCGCGTAAGTTAGATGTCTTGCACCTAAGGGCTTAAACGGACTATAACTCTTGAAGATTGTAGAGCCGGTCATGTTGTATCATTCGTCGTGTAAAGATTGGGTCAACCTGCTTGCTGCGGAGATGTCGATCTATGATATCATATTTGTAATCTGGTATGTAATGCTTAGCGCAAAGGTGGAAGTTGTAGCCAATGTAGGAAGGAAAAGGAGGAGGAAAAAATAGTATGTAGTATCATACCACTCCAGACTTACGCTGGAATAAAGTATCATTAGTAAATTTCCCTCTGCTTATCCTCGGAGAGTCATCCCTACGATATATATCTCCCTTTGATTTATGATATTATGACACCGTATCAAAGTCCCAACCCTAATCACCGCGATACCCAAACCACTCCCTCACCCTAGTATCATACCTACCCCCCCCATGTTTGACCACCACCACCACCTTTCCTTCAAGAGCCACCAGACACACCCAGTCATCGCAGGTGGTGAGAGATCGAAGATAAAGTATCATTATCATAGTTCCAGGGGAATATAACAACAGGAAGATACAGGAAGGAAGGTATTATAGTGAGTCGAGGTCCCTACCGGATTATGTATGTAAAAACAGTTTGCGCAGGTGCAGAACGTCCACGAGGGAGGTAATCGATTAGCTGAATTTCAGATTATTATTATTATTATTATTTTAATCCCGCTTTCTCGTCCCTCCTAGATATGATACCGTAGGAAGGTCAGGCACGGTGTAACCCTTTTCCCGCAATACTTTGCCAAAAGCCAAACTCAAAGAGTTATATATTATATAAAGTTAAGCTTGGTTCTCAAATGTTTTCAAGTTACGTGGTTTCCTAAATCGCTGTCTGGGCTGTATATATCGATTACTTAAACAACTCTGCTGAATCGTTGAGGCTCGACAAAAGAAGGGCAGGGGGGGAATTGACGATTGGTCAAAAGTAGGTTAAATTCAAAGTATTTATCGTATCTTGTCTGGTATATCATACCCATCCAATAAAAGAAATTTTAATAATGATAATAATAAACTTAATGACAGAAATCTATGAACTATGCATCAGCTGACTAAAATATCATTTCCAAACTGCGATTTGGAAATAGCATATAAAGTTATAATTGATCCCACCTACCTGAAGGCATGTAGGATTAGATAGAATTGGGCAGGAGTGTGTTCTATTTCCTTTGTTAGTGTTTCAGGCCTTTATATGGTAACTTTGGTTATATATCGTACAATGGATTACTCGGAGTCCACGTCTTATACTCAAATCAATCCACAGAACAACAAAAATGAAAAATCCTCCAGAGTTCAACACAACTCTGTCACATCGAAGAAATACTCCCGATATACATCCCAACACAATTTCAAAGCTCTAGAAAGCAATCAAGCACTGCCCAACAGAAGCTCCATAGTAAAACGATCAAAAGTTTCCGTTTAGCCCGTAGGCTATCAGTGGCATGAGGAACTGCCTCGAGCTTAGTTTTAACTTTTAAAAACATTTGCACCAACACATTTGGTTGGGATGCGAGTTATTGATATTAACCAGAGTTGCGCAATGAAATTTTCACTTCTCTCCTATGGTGGAGGAATAAGTGAACCTCTAACCTGCGTCCTCCTAGAATCATGGCTCAATAACGGGGATAAGAGACATTCAACGTTCATCAGTACAGCCACTTTAGTCATGCAGCTAGAGCCAAATCCAACGACACCGTTGCACTTCCAAAACATAAAGCATTCATCACACCTCACACTCAAGGGCATATCAAGATCATCACACATCACTCACACCACAGCTCAATCAGCAAACAGCAAAGTTTCAAAACCAAGGTTCAAATTGTAGCTAGAAAATTACCGAACCCCAATCCCAGTTTTCTCCGTGCGCGCTCGGGAAGGGTCCTCCTTCCACACCCCACCTTACATGGTGGAATAGACGATAGTTCTAAAACCACACACCACCACCACCGTTCAGCTAACCTCCAACTAGCATCAACAAAAGAAAGGAAAGGAAAGGAAATACTCACTGCTCAGGCCTCACCTTCATCACGATCCTCCCTCCACAGCCGCCACACATGATAAACACCTCCTTCCTTCTGACGCTAACCATTTCGCCACAGGACCAGCACCTGTAGGGCACGATAGGATTCGGCTCAGCAGACGCGGGATTCCCCCTTACCACACCGGCACCTAGGTGCTGAGCTCCCCTTGTGGCGGGCCTACCCCCGCCGTTATACCCAACCCTATGAGCACCGCCAGCGCCTCCGGCAGGGTTATCATCAGGACGAACAGAGCCCGCGCGGGAGGAAGCGCTATCAGTGGTGGTCCAGCCGTCGTTATCTGCGTTTTCCTCCTCCTCCTCCACTTGGCCTTCGGATTCGGGCAATTCGCGAGAGAGACCGGGGCGGATGGGGAGAGAACGGGTGCGAACTGGGCCAGAAGCGGCGGCGGCGAAGGCACTGGCGATATTGGATGGTTCCGGGGAAGCGTACTCTTCGAAGAGAAAATCTGGAGAGCTCAGTGCGTGGGTTTCGAGGTCCTCGGAATTGTCGTGACCTGCTGCTTCTTGAATAAAGGCTGAGAGGCGCTCTTGGAGCGCTCTATCTCTATCTTCGTTGTAGACAGACATGGTTCTTTTCTTTGTATCGGTGATTTTCTGGAGTTTTTTTTTTCTTTTTTTCTTCTTCCCTTCCGTGAGTGGTGGGGAT
>QFET01002416.1:0-21047 GCA_003316355.1 Tuber calosporum
GAGGGTGGTGGGGGGAAGAGGATGGGGATGGGAGGTGTGGTGGTGCGTAGTGGTTGACGAGTGATGGCGTGTGGATCAGGGCTTGCGTGTGTCGCCACGAGAGTCGGTTGGGTGCAGGTTTTGCAGCTTGGAGGTAAGCACAGCTCAATTGCGACGCCAGCCCTGGTAACCCTTTAGTTTAGGAGATTTTGTAGAGCCGCTATTCCTTAATCGATAGCATAATAATATGTGAATCAAAATATAAGCAATCCGCTTGCACACTCCCCAATACTCTTAAAATGCTCTTACCTAATTAGAAGTCCAAGCAACATCACAGAGGATCCCGTTTCAGGCTTCAAAGGGTCAAAATTACCAGACCATCTTCGGGAGCTTTCGATTGAAGTCAACCACTGTTCTGGAATCCTTCCCGCTCCAGCATCCCCTCCGGCTTCTCTCCCATCTCCCTTTGTTAAACCATATCATTGTCCGGATACTAAGGGGAAACAGGAAAACAGCATGGCCTACGGAAAGGAGGTAGTGCCCTGTGCCTTGTTTTCCGGCCAACACTATCTAACAAAACACCATGGTATATAAAAGTTCCTATAATCACTCCCCCGGCAATCTACAGATTTCGATACTCTCCCAGAAACATCTAGCAACAAAAGTAAGGCATAAGCCACATGAGTTTGTTTTCGGCCATTCAGAGCCACCCCCCAACTACAAACGACCCTCTACCCTTCTCCGCAAACTCCTCCAACATCCTCCAACCCTCTAGAAAATTATAGTACATCAAAGGCCACCCTCCTACAGGGACCCTCCGATATGCCCCAGATAACCAAGCCGATTGTGTCCCTCCAACACCACCCTTATAGAAACTAGAAAGAGAGATTGAGAAGCCCGGCACACACCAATATGCCACTTGTTCTCCAACTCACTTACCATACAAGAAAAACACCCCGGTCATAAGCAAGCAACCCCAAACGAAGCCAAATTCCCACCGCAAAAGTTCAAGAAGGTGCACACACCCATACAACAAGCTCAAACATATTACCTTCTAATACCGGGTCCGATCGATAGCGAGTCCCTTCTCTCAACATGCAGCATCTAGATCCCATCCAGCATATCACCTCAACAGCCTGATTTCAGCCAAGTAAATTTAAGAAATCGCTATCATATATAACTGTAAAGTATGAATACGACACTTACACAAAAACTCTCAGACCGGTGGCAACCCCACATCAAGGCGTAACGACACCCAGCCGCTCCCAACGAGCTCGGGCGGTGGCTTGACTTGTGCTGCCATAGGTCAAATCAGAAAAACATTTCGAGAGTTGATTCCCAACCAAGTAAAACCCAGTAATCATAGAAGGGTGATGATGGAACTGAGAAATCACCGATAATATGGGACGAAGGCGGTCGCCATGCGTGATACAACACTATACTGTACCCTTTATACATCATCCCCATACATAAAAAGTCCCAAGTCACCCCCCAGACCTTACGATGCAGTACCCTAGAGCCGGCTCAATCTACCAACCTATCATAATACCAAACGGCCTATCTCCGCTACGATAGAGCTACAGGTACTCCCACAGCGTCCAGGAAACAACTTCAAAATTACCAAAAAGTCCCCTCCAAAGCTTCCCCATTCTCCATCTATTCCTAAGCCTTTTTTTTTTTTTCGGATGGAAATCGTAATACCAGAAACTCCCCATGTTATCCCAATCACCGTTTCACTCAATACCATCAAACCCAGTATCATACCAAAGCTAAAAAACCTCTTCAAAGATAACACCTCAATGCCCCAAACAAACAACAAAAACCGACCCCACCGCAACCTCAATCCCGTCAGCTAAAGTACTATTTCCACCCTCACAATGCACTGCGAGTGAGTCTCTATGACGACGTACAACCCTCACAACCAAGAATAAGCTATGGGGGAATATGAGACTACTATTATCTGATAGACAGTGGGTAGTCCACCAGCAGGAGTCATAGTACCCTACAAACCAATCACAGCATACAATAACATAACCAAGCCAATCGACCATTCCTACCAACTCGAGCGGACAGCAATACCGGTACCAACTAAATATCTAACCCCACATCCCCCTTCGACCCCCCATTTACAAAGCCACGACTCGCCAACCGGAATATGCAGTGATATATTTGGCTGGTCAACCTTGAATAACCATTCCATAACTTCTTCCCCGTCCCTGTATTCCCTCACCCTTACACAACACACGTAAACCCCCTACCACACAAATCTACTTCAGTTCTAATGTCGATAATATAAATACGCCTGCTACGAACTCCACGAAGTACCCTTCCGCTTACAGGACCAGCACACGACGGGTTTGTCGCAGGAGAGGGGCGTGAGTTTGCGGCATTGGGTACCGGTCCAGAGGGGCTCTAGGGGTGTTGGGGTGGAGGCTAGTGTTGGAGTTGGGCCAAGTATCATAAAGGTCGGAAGCCAATGCAGGCCCTCCGAGAGAAGACAACGCGTCTATGATATATTATATACTTGTTTTCGTTCCTGTTCTCTCATCTATACTCGGGTCTGCTTTCCTGCTAATTCAGGTGGCTCTGTCGGTGCCAGCCGCCAGTCTTGCTCACGCCCTTGTCACAAGAGCGGCAGTGCTATTCCTGCTATGTATGATACTAAATTTACTAGCGATGCTCCTAGCCTTGGAGATCCACGGCAAACCTCCAACACTTTACTGTTCAAATCCTGGCATCTCAACTTATATCTTGAATTACCCACCTTACTGTAACACTGGCACCTCCCACCAAAATGCAATTCACATGCCTTATATATATCCCAGCAAGCGAACGGGAGTCTCCTCAGGTGGGGAGACCGTGCGCAATAACAAAAGACTTGGAAATTATCGAAGAAAACAACACTCCACATGCAATAACACCATTGTTACGGAGCCAGTTTTTCGGATGAAAAAGTCCCTTTCAAGAGGCCTTCTAGTGGGCAGAATTAATGGAGTCAATAGCTTTGATTTTTTCAATTCTGGGTTGTGAATACGCGTGGTTAACTGGGAGTAAATATTTGATGCGGTTCTACAGGAAAGAGGGCAGCTTGGCATTGTTGCACACATAGAAAAGTCTGTATTGGCTTACGCTTAGTCTCCCCGCCTGAGGAGTCACCATCTCATCCTACCCCTACCAACGGAAACAAATTCACAATATGCAGCGCACGCCAGAACTCATTGCTCAAATAATCTTGTTGATTCGGAGAGTAACATAACAAAAATGAAGAAAATTCTTAATGAGGTCCCGCTTTCACGGAGTATAACTATAATAAAGTAGAGAGTTACAATCGCAACTGAAATAATATGGCAAAAAAAATTGAAAACCACCCGCTGCTCCGCTGGATATTCCTATGTCCCAAGTAAGCAACATAAACGGAAAGAAACAAAATCAAATGTCGCTTCGTCTGCAAGATTATGGGAGCGAAAACACCCATTCCTAGCTTTGAAATGCTGAAATCCGAAAAAGAAAAAACCCTTAACACTGCAGGAAATAAAAAAATATAACATGAAACGAGGACGTTCGTGGACGTGACTTAATCGCTAAAAAAGAAAGATAATAAGTTTCCAGAATAAAAACACATCAAGGCGAAGCTCAATCTGCCCACCTTCTCTCTCGCCCTCCGTCATGTATCTCCCTTCCCTCAACAACTCTTCTCCAATCTCGCCATTCCGCCGCAATCTCGTCGAGTACTCCTCCCATTACCACTGCGCTAGCCATTAAGCCGTGGCCCTCGCCGTCCAGAATCCTAACCTCACACCTTCGCATCGTCTTCCCGAGCCACTTGACGTTCTCAACTGGCACCCTGGTATCCCTTGCTCCGTGGTGGATCACCACTGCCCGTGTAATGTCAACGTACCTGAACCCAACTGGTCTGTTTCTTTCAAGACAGACAAGTAGGTCAACAGCAGGGTTAGCATTCCGTGTACTAAGCGTCCAAATTGCGTGAGTTAGTCGTTCATCGTAAGACATTTGCCGTTCTTTTTCTGCTGCTGATGCGAGAGCTGCCGCAATCACCTCGTCTTCAGGAGAGGGCATCTCAGTGGTCGTCGCAGTAGCGCCATCCTTCACAGCTCCATTCTTCATCGATGCTAAAGTTGGCGAGAGCGGGCCGGAGGGCATATCGGTACTACCTTTGTTCGGTCTATCTTTACCAGGAGAGTCACCCTTCCGCATATCCCCACCTGCGGCAGAAGCAGCTCGTCTGTTCTTTCGACTCCTATCTCGACCTCCAGTTCGCGGAAGGGACGTAGTAAGTGATGAAGATGTCGCTGACATGAACGAAGAGTTGGCGGCTTTGAGGATAGGAGTTGGGAGAGCTCGTAGAATTCGCTGTGTCGTAGGGATGCTCCCAACCTTCTCCTCACCCTCTTTTCCAGCACCAGCCACGCCCTCGATCTGAGAAGGCGGGATCCAAGGAGCAAGCAAATGAATCTTCCCCCTTATGTGTCCAGGCATCCTCAATGCTGTAGCAAGTGCATAAATTGCGCCGGCTGAATGAGCCAATATCGAAAACTTTGTAATCTTGAGTGACTGGCAAATATAAAGCACATCATCAGGCCAATTGAGGACTGTTCGCTCATTTTCGTCAATCCCCTCAGACTCGCCGACGCCGGGTCGGTCCGGTGTAATCAGCCGGAGACCGAGAGTCAACGCCAACTCATCATAAAAGGCTGTAACGTAGCGAGTTAAGCCCATCCCTACGCAGACAAAAACTGCAAATCCGCTGGGGTCTCCAACTTCCGAGAACGAGATAATACGTCCAGTAGTAGGCATACGGATCTTTTGTGAAAGGCGCGGAGAGCACAGATACGAATCCACTGCATCGTCAATAGAGTCCGCGGAAGAGGGGCGTTCGTGGTGAGTCATCTCCGGCGGTGCGCTCTGGAAAGACGGGCGTGGCGGAGACGCCGGCTGTTGCGCAAATTGATTTGCAAGGGTGCTCTGCGGTTCCGACTTTCGTTTGGCTTTGCTAGGTGAACGGCCGACTCCGCCATTCAAGCTGTCCGCACGTTTTGGAAACTGCTTGGAATTGCGTTTACGATCCCTCTCAGACCGATTTCTCGGAAGGTCAGGCGCCGGAGCGGCATCATTGTTGTCCTCCTCATCCACCTCCTCATGGTTTGGAAACATCGGCGATCCCAAAGGAGAGCCCACATGCATTGGTGAAATGTTGGTAGCGATCGCTGCAGGGTAGCTGGATATTCTTTGTGGCGATCCCTTACCGTAGCTACTCCTTCTTTCGGGGATATGCCTACCCCCTACTTCCTCGGCTTTCCCTTTTCCTCTATAATCACCTCCACTAGTTGCACTTAATACCCCAGCAGCGCTCATCCTCAATTCCCTTTCATTCTCTCTCTCCAGTGACACATCACGGTCGCGCGATCGGCCCTTCTCCATCCTTATCCTCTCGCGCGAGGACATATAGCTCAACCGACTCCCCCCGCCATCCCTTCTTGTGCTTTTTCCACTCATGCTGCTCTCCCTAGAGTTCCTCCTATCAGCCATGCCGTCGCCGGCTCCTGCAGCCCTGTTCATATAATTTCGGACATAATTCGGTATGTCGACACCACCTTTCCCAACGGATATGCCAGAGTTATATGAGCTTCTGCTTGACGCACCTTCACCAGACCCATTTGTATGAACTGAAAACCCGCTAGGAGGCTTCGCCGTTCTCACGACAGGTGCAAGCGCCGCATCGTCAGGGTGAAGAAACCCAACTTCTCGACCAATACCCCCAATTCCAAGGGTGTAATCGTAATCTAACTCTCGTGGAGACAGCTGGGGATGGAACATATCCGGTGCATGCAGTGACCCGTAAAGTGAGGGGTTATGCAGAGGTCCTGGCGAAAGCTTACTGAGTGAGTCAACAAGATTGGTTATGACCTCTGGCGAAGCTGCTGCTGTAGATGTGGTCGGGAGATGGTTTCGATGCGAAGGTGCGGATTTACGACGAGGGTTCTGGGGCATCTGACGAGTATTTGTGCCCGGGTGATGGGAGTGCCGATGAGGGGTCTGCGGAGGAGGTGGAAATGGCGCAGCTGGAATCGAGGACGCCATGATGCCGGCTTCGTGAGGAAGTTCGTGACAGCAGATAACAGAAGAAAAAGTAAATACGATAATAAATGGAGTGCGGGAGTATTATATTTGTGAATCGTATACTGGATGGTATGGGGGTGAAGGGGATATGATATTTAGGGAGAAAATACAGATCTGGTCAACGTGCCACAAAATCAAGGTGGAACAAGCGGGCGAACAAGATTTCTTTCACCCTTTCGTAAGGAGGAGGAAAGACGATACAGAGAAAAAGGTTCGATACCGATACACCAGAAAGTCGACAAAAAACGTGCAACTATTCACAATCAACCACACTTTCAAACGGGTATCAAAAGGGACCATCCACGCACGATTCGCGTGCCAAAATGCTTTACGTCGGTGACAGTTGTGCAAGTGAACTGGATTGTTCAGCCGAATGTCACCCCTGAGTAGTTACAGGAGCAACGGAAGGAAGAGAATTGCACAAGGGCGAGGACAGTTTTTTCACACAAGCCGTAGTGAAGGAAGCGAGAGGGGAAATGCCTCCAGGGTCTATCGAGAGGACTAGTGTGGGCGTGTCTAGGTTTCCCCGAAAGCATTAGTTGTATGCACTTTGTATCATATGCAGGAGAGGTTGCCGGCAAAGTGAGATAGGCGTTTGTGAAGTACCAGCAGTAGAACAAGCAGTGCCGTACTTTCACAATACGCACCGGTCCTCTAAACGACAAATGCAAGCCAATACACCACCACCAGGAGGATCTGAGAGAATAGAGGAGGAAGATGGCGAGAAAGAGAGAAAAGAGGGGAAAAAGGAGGAGATAGGAGGTGTCGGGGGAGGAAGGACCACCACACTCACTCAAACCGGCACAGGAACACAGGAGAGAGAGAGGGAAAAAATGACAACGGATTACAGTGCAGCATCTTACGAGTAGATGGGAGAAAGGGATAACGACACTACCACTCAGTACAAGTACCAAAGGTACTCTACAGTACCCCCAACGGAGCGCGCACTGCGAAATTCCCTTCAATCCTTTCTCCCTACAAAGCAAGCTACAAGTGCTCGTTGCAGTGCCTGCGCTCAGACACTCTCCTAACAACCTCATCTCAAGAAAACGGCTAAACCCGTTTTGGGTTAGTGTTTCTGCAGGAACACAGACTCTCTGTGATTGATTGAAGCCCCTGGACCAATTGTCAACTTTCCTCCATGATGGGAAGAGATTCCCCACGCCTCATTGCCGCTCTCCAATAATCGGCTCGTACCGGACCCGGGGGAATTGGATTGGAAGGTCATCCGGACCCATGCCGGCGGTTTGTGATAAAACCTGTGGCGATGAGGATGTCTACGGGACTGTACAGTACGTACGAGTATCATACCGATACCCTATCATACACATGCGAAACCAAACCTCCCAAAGCAAGCAGCCAAAGAAGTGATGCTGGATACCGGCACTGGTGGAGCCTTGCTGTTGTTATTTTAGAAAATTCCAAAAGATCACAAGTGACAAAGGGTGACTTTTCCGAACCACCCAGCCTTGACTAACATCTCTCTTTCCCTCACCATAGCACCATATCAACACAAGCAGTCGAACCAGAGAAACAACTCCACTATGATACCAGAAGAGGTATGATATTATGATAGCTGCAATTGATCAATCAACCAACCATGCCCGTAAAAAAACAAAAAACATAAAACACAAAACACTCCAAGCCACCCAATACCGGTACGGGTATCATATCGTGTTTGATAACATCACCCATGCTTGAAATGATGTCCTTGGCAAGACATTCCATCACTGAATATCACTCAATTATTTTCCCCTACGGTAACAGGGTTCATCCTGCTCCGCTGGTGGCACACGGGTCATAACGGGAACACGGTTGCAGACTGACTGATCCTGGAGGTTATGATGCTGTAATACTCGTACTAGCACTCGTACGGGAACAAAGTGCCGAGTGAGATTTTTCGCACATGGATTATTTCGGTAGCTAACCTAAATTAACTGCTCTTTGACTTTCCAGTGGGCACCCGTACCGGTAACACGGTACAGCCCTCGAACTGAGCACACTACCGGCACTGCACAGTGGTCGTCGTGCTGATACAAGCATACAAGTACAAGTACTACTCGAGTACAGTAGCGACGCCCACCCATTGAACAATCCTGCTCGCTGGCTCTGGCGCCGTCCATGTTCGGGTCTTAGAAAGCACTGGTAATTCCACCGGTGGAGGCCAACATATAATAGTAAAACAGCTTGGGAGATTTCTTTCTTCAGGGCAACTGATGTCGCAAGATCACTTGTATGCTCTGCTCTGCCATTTAAATACCGTAGTTAAGTTACAATATATTCCAGCTGCTCCCCTGCATAGAATCTACGTTTTGGAAGACTGTGCTTTGGTCGCCGGCTGTTACTTTCACACTTCGTTCTCCAGTCCACTATGCATCCGTACGTTGTCAGCCATTGGCTCAATGCCCGAGTACGACACGGTCATACAAACCTCAATTTCGACGATCCCAACATTTCGTTCATTGTCGAGGGGTTCTTTTCTTTTGGGCAATAATACTGCTGGGGCTCCATCGTTCCCACCGCCAATGAAGCTAAGGATTCCGGTCACGAACTTCCAAACAAAGAACATATTCTCCTCAAGGTCTACTGCTACTAGAAATTTGCCGTCCATTGAGAAGCTGAGGAAGTTCGCGAGGCTATGATGGCCCTGTAGAACATTAACTTCTGTGGAGGCCTTGAGATCGTATATCATTATTATTCCCGGGGAGATGGATAGTGCGAGCCGCTGTGTTGGGCGGTGGAAGGCGATGGTTGGATACCTATGTCTCCGGATTAGTATGGCTTGATAAAAGGTCCGGGAATTACGCACGCATCCACCATCTCGTTAACCAGTTCCGTGATCGTTGGCATGACCTTCTCTCTTAAACCTCCGTTTGGGTCTAATATCTTCACGACGGCAGTGATTATCAAACTTAATACGTCCCGGAGTAAGATTGCGTCCTCGCGAACTATCATGGTTACGATTCTCATCGCGGCAACAGAGACACTCAATG
Source organism: Tuber calosporum (assembly GCA_003316355.1). NCBI lineage: Eukaryota > Fungi > Ascomycota > Pezizomycetes > Pezizales > Tuberaceae > Tuber > Tuber calosporum. The sequence continues at coordinate 9,111 of QFET01002416.1, forward strand.
CTGTTGAGAGTGATACCGCGGCTAATGCCGCGGGTTGGGAAGAAGACGAACCGTACGAAATATTATTGGCCAGACCGGATCCTAGAAGAGGGGAGTTTTTCTCGGCGATCCCGAGTATACACTTGTTGAGAGTATTTCGTCGGGCTTCAGAGAAGTCGTCCGTTGTCGAAGCGGATATGCGGACCAAGATATGAATTACTTCAAAGGGGTCGAAGAGGGATTGAAATGTTGTCCAACCGTGCCCCACTAGTTCGATGGCTGTGTCTTGGAATGAGTGGTTACTGTCGCCCAAGAGCAATTCCACTGACAGCGCAGTGCATTTCTTCAGTCTAGATGATGAAATTAGAAGACTTGCTGTATCAGAATGGTGGGGGATATCATGGATGTTGCTAACCCTTGCTCAACACTATCAGGGTGATCTGCAATTAGCTGTCCAAGAATAATAACAGACCGAACCACTTCCTTTGATGAAAACAGCTCCGGTGCGACCTGCGCGGGTACTGACTTGAGGTCAGCTAGAGCTGAAGCTTGAGGGTGGGTTCTCACAGAAACGAGCCCAATAGGCTATTGTGTTCGTTTGTCTCTCCTCGGACAGAGTGCCTACAGAAATACTAAGACATTTCCTTGCGGTTGCTCGCATTATTGCTACACAATCTTGTCAGTCAATCAACCTTTCGCGAGATCGCAAAAGTTTAGACATACGATTCTCGTCCATCCAGTACTTAGCAAACACTCCCAATGCAGGCTCGTTCTTTGTGATTGCCAACCGACTCAGAGCCCTTTCGATGACATTGCCAAAGGATTCACAATTCCCGCTAGCTTCCAGTAGTCCGCCGATAGTGGACAAAGCAGCCAACAATACACAGGCAGAAACAGTAGGACTGATACCCGATATCCCATCCCCAGTCTCTTTGAAGGCTTCCTTCGCTAGTATGGATACGTTCCTCCCAGCGCCCATCTGCCCTAATACCGCCGGTTTCTTCCTCCGGAAGAAGAATGACTGAACCGAAGTTTGCCATTCGTAGTCATCTCCTTCCCAACCCAATAGCTCTACTACACCGCCAGGGGCGAGGGAAGTAAGTAACGACTTGGCAGTAATGAGGGCAGGGTGGTTTCCCACAACCCTCCTTTCGCTAGTTCGTGTTCGTTCTTTAGCTATCTTTGCCGCATGGCCTAATACATCTAGGACAGCCCGGACATTGACAGAGGCGGTTGGAAGTCCCCTCTCGCATAACTTCTCGCAATTCTTGATGGTACCATCTCCATTTGTGTCATCCCCCTCACCTTCTCTGTCTTCCTCCAAGATTTCAAATTTTCCCACGCGAACCTCTCGCCACCCCTCCTCTGCAAGGTCTCTCTCATATGTGCCAAGAGCGCCCCTATCTCTATCGCTTCGGCGAGAAGATGGAGGCCCTTCAAGCACGCCTCCAGCCTCCTCACCCAGATCCCACTCCCGACGTACGTAATCTCCGTACGTCAGGAGGATTATATTCTGCGCGGTCTTGGTAGCGTATGAGACAAGGGGAGAGTAATCGTGGCTCGGAAAAGTGACCATTATGCGAGCACGTTCTACATCTACTATAGAAGTGGTTCCATCTGCTGAAGAGGAAATGAGAGTGAAGCGTAGTCTCTTACCCAGGTTTGACAGGAGGAGGTTAGCGGAGCACACTTTTGTGGATGATATTGAGAGTCGTTTCGATAGTTGGAATGAACTATCATGCATGACTATGTTAGTATGGGGTGATCAGTGTGTTGGGGAAGGTAGGACGTACGGTGCTTCAATAATGAACAACTCCCCATTAGTGGTTCCAATAATAAGATACTCCTTACCGCCCCTTACTCCCGCATCCTTTCCATGTGCAACATGCTCGCCAACCCTCACCCTTTTAAGAAGGCAGATACGAGCGGTGGTAGGTATATATATCTCCTTAATCGGTTCATGATAAGAGAGCAAAAACGAGGACAGCGAGTGAAGGCGAATGTTAGACCCATAAGCGATCGCAAGCATATTGGCAAATATAGCCGAAGAAGACGATGTGATATCACCTTGGAGCGAAGAAGACGAGGTGAGGGCTATCAGGTTTACAAATTTCATTAGTCTTTGTTTCATATGGTTTAATTGCTTTATATGGACATTTGAAGAAAGCACACCTTCATTTCTCTCCACCCATTCTATGTCCGCCCCGGCGGCATCAGTTGAGAAGGTACCCATAAAGGAATCTCCATGAGCACTCCCCCCCCCTGAGCCCGGCCCGAGGTGACTAAATGCTGCAATAAGGTATTTGTCTCCTTGTCTTGTACATGCTATCGAAATGACTGTGCGTTTGCCTCGTGTAGGATTCAACGACAGCCTGATGCTATGGCCAAAGGTGGCATTTTCGCCCAGTTCGAAGACCTTGATCTGGCCATCCTCCGACCAAACCATAACCAAGGCTTTCCTAATCCCTTTCTTAGGAACTATCTGGTATCCAGCGACACCAATTTCCAAGCCCGCCGGCATAGTCTCTTTGAGCGCGAACTTTGCATCCTCAAGAACATAGGAGCTAACACCAGTCCTCTGGATTATCACATAGCCCTTCTCAGAAACCCTTTCAAAGCCCCTGACCCTGCCCATATCCTCCTTGATCTCCACCGAGAACTGTTTGGTATGATCTCGTTCCATCGCCAACGCTAACCTTCCTCTTCCACTTTCTCCCAATCTCCGACTATTCAAGCCCCACCCTTGTATTTGTCCATCAGGTAATAAAGTCATTACCCTACTCCTACCGCTGACAACCGGGAGGGGCCAATCCAGATTCCCTGTCCACAAGAGCACCGTCTCTAGGGTCTCCGCATTAAGGACCAGAACCTCAGTACTAGCCCCATAAATCATCACAACCGGATCCCTAGCATCGGCTTTCTGCTTCTTGACAATCCGTAGCCCTCGTGGTCTGACCGAGATTGTGGAATAGACATTCTGTAGACACCGACCGTCTGCTAGAGACCATTTACACAATGTCCCCACAGAATCCAATGAAAGTAATAACTCTTGTTCGGCTGCTTCTGTACGGGCAAGGAGGGGTTCTAATACTACCACTGGAGCTTTGTGGCCGCAGAGACGAGCTCGTTGGATGGGATCACCGGTAGCAGTAGAGAGAACTAGGAGCTCGCCGCTGGCCAAACCCAAAACAAGCCATCCCGCGAGGAATTTTGATACGGTAATTGAACTATGCGGAGGCTGAAACGGGGTTGAGTCCCAGTGGGCGAATGGGATGTAGAATGGAGGTGAGGCCATTACTGGTATTGGTTTATGGAGGCTTTGAGAGGTGCGGTTGGGGGTTTCTGTTTTGGGGACAAGAGACCTGTACTAGGAGGCGAGCTGCGGAGCCGCCTAACTTTACCATACCAGTCACATCTCCTCAGGTGGAAGTTTTTGAGCGGCCGCGGTCAGTGTCAAATGTAGAGATAACTAACCGTGCCAAGGTTCCTGTTGAATTTGTGTAACACGCAAGTGGTTCTAATTTCACAGCACATCTACAACATGCCCTACAGCTTAATGACAGATTCGGCTCAGCATCAGATTTTCATCGATGATGGTGATTAAAATATAAATTCTCAATAATGTCCTCTGTTCTGCTGGGAATAGTCTCTTATCATTAATTTAGGCCTCTAGAGCTCTTGAAATATGAGTTTCCATATGTTTTGTGTGCTCCTGATAGGCTTTTTGTTTTTTATCTGGTTCAACTCTCTATTGGCTTGCTCCAGCATCTAATAGGCATTGGGCTTCACTTTTTCGTGCACCATCATGCAGGGCTCATGTGCATACATGATATCCTATTTCTGAACATACTTGGAGTACAGTGTGGGGACCCGGTGGTTTTTTATATATACAAACGTCAGGCGATTGCGAGCGGCTAGTATCAGCTATAATTTGAAGTTTGCATATCTCGGGATTTGTAGTAATTAACCCACTGTTTTAGTAGTCCAGGAGATAGGTTTTTACTAGAAACCGTAACTGTTTGAGAAAACGCGAAGAAAGCCAACTCAAGCTAATTACCGCGCTATCGTGGACTCTCTAGAAGAAAGTATGCACTTGTCTAAACTGCACGATAGTAGCAAAATTCCTTTTGACAAAATTAAGTTTGTAATCTATCAGGATCTTTGTGCAAGAGTCTCATGCATCCGCCAACTCCCAAACACTCACAACACCATCATCTCCACAACTCACAATGACTTCGTCATTCTCGCCCTTTGCGTCTTTGTCCCACCGTTTACTCCACTGCACGCAATTGACCTCGTATACGCCGTGAGCGCCCTCAATCTCCGCCACAACCCTCCACTCCGTTATTGGTGGTTTCTTCTCATCACGCTCGGCCATCTCAGTGTCAACGGAGGATACCTCCTCGTAAACAACTATCCTTCCGTCACTAGCACAGCTCACTATCCTTCCACTTTTTGAACTCCAGGAGATCTTGTATACCGCTCGTGTATGAACCTGAGGAAGCGTAGAGGTCTCAACCCAATTCTCTTCGATCGACTCTCCACGCAGAATACTTGGTGGGGCTTTCTTCGCTTCGGCCGCGGAACCAGATCTCGATATCCGTGTCCAAACTTTTATTGATAGATCGTCCGAGCAACTAGCAAGCCGGGAGCCCCACTCTTCGCGATATCCTGGAGATGCAGGCTTTTCAAACTCAATAGTCCAAACGGTAGCTGTATGGCCCTCCAATAGCGAACAGCAAACCCAGTCTTCAGAACCTTCTCGATAAAGTCTAATAGTGTTGTCGTAGGAGCAAGACGCAAGCAAGACCTCTTCAGGATGCCAACTTACACACTTGACATCCTGCGTATGCTCTTGCATAACCTCCAACGTCTCAAAGTTATCCTCGTCAATCTCCTCCCAAATCCAGACAGTCTTGTCACGGCTACAAGTAGCCAGGAAATTCCCACCGGCGCTCCAGGCGACACTCTTGACCTCACTCTCGTGGCCGTCCAGTACAAGAGCGAATCTCCATTCCTCCTCTTCCTCGTCCCCTCCTTGACAATTGCCAACATCTAGGTCATGCTGATACCGCCGCCAGATACCGATTGTGGCGTCGAAGGAGCCGGTGCAGAGAACGGATTCGCCGGAAAGGCAGGGCTTCCAGGCGACACTTCGAATGGAGCGCTTGTGCCCACCCTCAATTGTCGAGAGCAAGTTGTAGGTTTGCAGCGAGATGATACGGGCGGTCCTATCGGAGGAGGCGGTGGCTATGAGTGGGAGGGTTGGATGAATTGCGACCTGCCAGACTCGCTCCGTTTGCGGCGGGAGTGAGGTGACTTTTTGGAGCCGCATTGGAGTTGAGTAGTTGGCTGGTTATTGTAAGGGTAGGGAGGGGCAGTTTACAGCTCCATCAGCTTAGTATCGTAGAACTGATTCATCTTATCAGATCGCGTGGAGGATGGCCAGCGAACAAAGGGTTTGTCTTTGTCTTGGCGGACACTGAGTCCGCGGATATCAAAGACTAAGGCGCGCCTTCCCTGCACTAGTGGGATCCCAACCCCAACTTCGCGATCCCTTTCTCAACACCTGACATCTGTGACAACTCTACAGACACTGGTGGCTCTCTGTGGGAAAATGCTGGTAGCCCCTCCCGCCTGTCTACGTTGACTGCCGGTTGCGTCGACTCCTGGCATCAATATTATCACTCTTCAGTAGAAGACATCAACATCTGGCCGTGCTGCAGACCGAGATCTACCTCGATGGCATCATAATTAGCTCTATCGGGGGTTGCGCTCTTGACCATCTAATGGCCCATTGGTGGGATCAAAGCTTCGGCCAACAGTCAAACATGAAGGTATAATCCCCCGTTGCCCTATGCTCTATTACAAAACGTCCCACCCAACACCCATCCTGGTGTCCATGGACCCAAGGGCGTCCGGGCCAATGCATAAAGTGATGAGAACCTCAGATACTGCTGAGCTCAGAGTGGAGTGGCAATGCTCTCCGGCCCTCTGAGGCCCTACTGCTGCATCTTCGGTTCAGCAGTCCAGGTCTAAGGTTTGCTTTCCTCCCGGGAGATGTAACCTAGCCGGCCTCTGGACTGAGATGCGCAGGAGAGCCTATAGAGTGGTAGCAGTGATCGGTTTAAAAGGCAAGTCTGATTTTGCGGGATGGGCGCCGGTTAGCGGTTAGGTAGGGGTGGTTGTACTATCGGTTTGAGTAATATTCTGACAATTTTGGCTAGAGATTAGACTATAGGCTTCGGCAGAGGAATTGTTGGGCTAGCTTTTCGATGATCTAAACTGCTTGCCCATTCCACAAGTATCCGGAAATCTTGGCATGGTTTAGGCCTAGGAAACCCCAAGCTTTCCGGATACTTTTGGAATGCGCAAGTAGACATATATACCGTGTATCGGGTAGTGCTCTGGACGCAGTGGGCGTCTCTATCTGCATGAACCACTGCCACCGCCGACCTAAGGGTTATCATTCCTGGGATGTGGGTAATTGTGTTGTGGTTGGGTTTTGGGTTGGAAGTTGTCTTGAAAGATAGAGGATTTCGGTTCTATGGGGGTATTTAGCACTTGATGAAGTTTACTGGTGCCGTAGGATTCTAGTTTACGACTTCGTGCCCCAAAGGGTTCAAGAGGCTGTGATTGCTTCTGCATACCCACGAGGCACGATGCCCCAAAGCTAGCGGAGCATGAAATGCTGCTTAACCCTGAATAATCCCTTCTAAAACAACCACTTATAGTACAAGAGCTGGGAGAGATGTTTTTGTCAAGGCAGAGGTTATTTTGCTAGTTAAATGCTTTGTTCTGTACGAAAACATCCCCCCCTGGCACCAGTGGTTTTTAACCAACGATATACCGGCAATTCTGGTTGCGGGCACCTCACAAACGACCAGACACCCCATCACACCACCAAACCCCCAATACGTGACACCAGCAAACACGATATGGAAAAAGAAAAAAACCAGCTACAAGTAGAGTACACTCTCACCCAATCCCGGGGGCTACCATCAACCATCCGCAAGCTCAGATCAACCCTAGATAATTCCATTCCCCCGCAGGGCCTGGATATCGGCGAGTGAAGCATATCATGGGTATCTTCATCACAGCTCTCTGGCCCCTCCTAGACACGTTCGGTGAAGGCAGGCTTTATATCCATCTAGCTTTCCCGCCCCCCCCATCACATCGGGAGATAAAGGGGGGGAAATAGCGCAGATATCTTGATAAAAACCCGGTAAATCCACTATCTAATTGCGTAACGGAAATCGCTGTGCTAAACGGCAATAGGCTGGACAGATCAGGTTAACAAAATTACGAATACCGGTTAATGAGATCAAGCAAGGCGAATTGGATACCGTAAGTTGTTCGCGCGGCCTTGCCAAGAATGCCTCGGAAAAAGCGAATCTCGAGTGGGAGCGCCCACTAAATTTAAAACCCGCATTGAAGGACATTGGCGAACAAAACAAGGTCCGCACATGCAGCCAAGAAACCATGCATGAGACCCGCATAGAAGTACCATTTAGGGTCTTTCTTGGTGAGAAAAGGCGTGAGCATGAGATCTGTAGAATCAGCTGGAAAACCGAAACTACCGTAATACTCAAGGAAGTCCAGTACAGCAATAGGGCCATGGATTATGCTTAAAAAATTTGGAAAAGGGGAAAAAAACGTAGTACAGAAACTAATTTGCTCTTTTTATTTGGGATGTAGACTTCAATATATGAGTAGTTGAATACTTATGGCTCTGGTTTGCTCTGTTAGTTCCTGCTATAGGATCGCTCACACTGAGGTGTTTTAGCCAAAAAAATGTATTGAAAACTGAGTGATATATCAATACGGTAGTGATATGGTAAAACAGAGGTTTGCCTTAAACCTCAACAATAAGTGTCAGAACAAAGGTCTGCGCAGCAATCAGACATGCTATGAATTGTTTTGAATTTGATATACTTCCAACGAGATTAGATTGAACATTTTTTTTGCAGGCTTAAAATCTATTATACTATATTTACTTTACAATATGAGTCTATACAAGTTAAAACCTGAGTCTTGAGACCCAAACTACAAACACGTTTATTTTTCCTTAGCTACTTAGGTATAGGTATTGAATATATACCGTGAGAACTGGAATAATTGAGAATGGCGCTAAGACGTCCAAATTTCCCCCTTTGGATTAGCCCCCGTCGAAAGAGACAAAAAGAAAAATATAACAGACCTTACTCGTACTGGGAGAGGAAACTCCAACGTCCTAGCGAGATTCTCGATTATTCCAGTTCTTTACGGTATTGAGTTTCTCAGAAAATAAGTTTGCAGCTCTAACAACCTCTGTAGCATATTTTATATGCGAGAAACTGAAAAACTTATGAGATGTATTTTTTTATCATCTAAAATGAGGGTTTGCCTTTGATTTACTTATATAATAAGGAATAATATCATAGCTAGACATCTGCAAGTTTTTCAACTTGATTAGTTTTGAAGTTAGCTATTGCAAAAAAAGTACTCTCTATACTTGCCCTAGGCTATATGTATGATACCTCAAAAACAGGCAGGAATCTGTATCATACAAGTGAATAGTAGTAGATTAATTAGAGGTTAAGGGCAACCAGGAGTTCTGTGTGATAGGGTATGAGCATAAGTTTATCAAACTTTGTCTTATAAGTTGAATTTTCCATAGTGATGCAAGGCGCTAGAATAATACTGTAGGCTGAATTTTTTGTAGTAATATAATAATATTATAGATTCTTTTCTTCTTGGTTTTTCAGTAGTTCCCTAAACATATTGTAAACGTAAAAGCAGTCATAAATCTAACTCTTTTCTCTGATTATTTTGATTGCAATACATTTCCCTGACTTTAATATAAAAGAAATGCTCCAGAGTCAGGTTTTAACTCGTACAGGCTCCTATTACAAATAATATTGTTTATGTGTGATATTATTATCTGCATCATGATAGCAAGTAAATTTCTCCTCTCTTAATAATATATTATTATATTATTAATATTGTCAAGAAAACATATCCATTCCAGTGTGAGCATCACAATTTACTTTCCTCAATTCGTCTACTCTCTCCTGACTTGACAATATATCACACACATTTCTAATTCAAACCTGATTCTAATCTCTATCACTTCTTCCTATTCTCAAGTACCAGTAGTGCTGTACAATCCTGTTTCATACCTACTAGCAGTCCTTCTCCTCACCCAATAGTTGTTTGAAAACAATTCAAACTCTTTGAGGAAGTCCACGTTGACATCAAAAAATATTCTCACAAAATGACTCTGCAGATAGTCCACCGATGGGGGATGGATGGCACTATATTCGACGAGTATGATGTTAAGGGTTTCGTTTAGGTTTCGTTCAATGTACCGTACTGTCGGATTTCTCCACACATCTGCCCCTCCGATGTTGGAAGTTCAGGAGGGAGGGAGGGAAGGGGACTCTGTGTTCTCACTGCCCATAGCTCTATCAAAGTGTTCCATACTCTGCAAAGTTGACTCAGAGTGTGTTCTGATATGGAAAGTGCGAAAGTGCAGTGTTTGAACAAGTGCAAATCTCACTGCTGGGGAAAATCAAGGGAAGAAGCAGATGTGCTGTGCCGGTCACCCCTCGAACTATATATTATTTGGGAATATAATATCATTTGAGTCCGAATTTATACCTTGTTTCTATCGTTGGGAATCCTCTATACAGTACGTGCTGGTATGCTATTAAATTTCCTGTATTAACCCACCTTCCGCACCTTCCGTGATACCATCCTCGCAGTCTTCGATTATTCCCGCCATCATACCTATTTCTCATCCCTAGTGAAACCAACAACCAGCGCTCCACAACAGCAGCATGACATAAAATAACCTTGACACAATTCCGACGCCGGCACCAAGAAACAACAAACATGAGTCAGTAGCAAGGCACAACAATTAACCATGATTGAGTATACACCTTCGAATCACCCCGCCGTCCCACAGCTCCAACAGATTAACGGAACAAGGAAGCAAACTGAAGAATCGAAGAATCAGATCTTGAGCTTCAACACCTTCATAATCCGCTTTCCGCCCATGCTGTGTATGGTGTCGCCCAACCGCCCCTCTCTCTCGAGTTGCTGCACGTCATCGTCTCCGCCGATGGACTTTCCGGAGATCATGATGTTCTGTCACCCACCGCCATCACAATTAGCTTCTCCAATGCGTCAAAAAAGAAGAAAAGAGAGAAAGGGCGGAACTCACGGGAACGGTCCGCCGCCGAGTCCGCTTCGCCAGCAAGTCCTGCAATTCCGCGCCGTGGGGGTGGTTGTCTAGTTCAACGACGTAGGGCGCTGGCACGATCTTGTAGGTATGCAGGAAGAGGCTCTTTGCAGCGTGGGAATGTGGGCAGTAGGTTTTGGAGAAGATGATTACTGGGGATTTGGACGTTAGCTCGCAGCAGCTTTGGTTGTAGCTAGCGGGAGGAAGGGGAACATGCTAGGCGACCTCTTCAATATCCCTTCCAAATCATCCATAACGCTATACCCACCCCCATCACCCTCTTCATTCCCCTCCTTCCCGAGTGGTTCCTGTTTCAATCGACCCTTCATCACCGCCTCCACCGCCCTCGGAGAATCTGGTTTTGGCCCGGCCTTCATGTCTGCTGCTTTCTTCGCTGCGTCGGCCGCTTCGCGGAGGCGGTCTCCCACCCCTGCGTTCTCGCGATCCTGAGCGGCTTTTTGCATGGTCTGCATGTAAGTTTCCCCCCTGACAGTATCTTTCCCGCTCTGTTTAGGGCTTTGTTAGAAAAGGTTGGAGCGGTGAATGGAGGGGGGAAGAAGTACGTTGTAGTAGATAAGGATCAGAAACACCGTTACTGCCGCTACGGTTATCAACTTTAGTCTGCGTGGGGAGGGCATTTGGAATTTGGCACGGTATCTAACGTGACACCAAGGATCCGCAACTGGAGTGTCTGATGGACTGGAGAGCCACTTCGTTCAGGGGAGGAGAGAAGGAAGAGGGGCGGGGGGGGAGAGAGTGCGGTACGGCAGGTGGGAGAGAAATGCAGGAACAGGAGCACCCAAAGTAGGTTGGATAAAAAAAGATACGGGTAAGGTGGGGGGAAAATTGTTACCAGTACAGTACTCTTACAGTACAGAGACAGAGATTGAGTGAGATTTTTATCGGATTCCCTGTTTTTTTCACTCTTGGGTGCTCTGCTGCTGGTTGCCGGTTGGCTGACGGCTGCTCAAGTCCTAGTCTCATGCAGTACTTGCACGAGTACAGTACAGTGTGGTTGCCGGCACTCAAGCAAATATTCGCCGGAGAAGCAGCCCGCAGGCTTTTCAATTCAACACCCCATCCGTTGTCCACTAACAAATCACAAAGCAAAACCAGCAGGCTTCGAGTAAACTACGGCAGTGCGAGAAAGGTGGCTGTGGTACGATATTTTTATATACGTCACATGATTTTTGTTGAAGACAAGGCGTTAACATAGTAAGGCGACTTTCTTCATATATGATACAAGGGAGCAGAGAGGGATGCTCATATATTTGGCTGGTCTTGTAACTTGTGCCCCACTGCCGTAGTCCTTCCAAAGCGATTGCCGTGCATCACTGGGATTGAACGAGAGGAAGCATGGACTGAAATTTTTGCTCTATGGCAGAGAGGAGTTGCCGTTACAATACCCGGGAGCAAAAACGGTGCAAACGACAAACCAAGTGGTTATGTCTAGCAGTTTGCCGAATCCGAAAAGCCCACTCACTCGGGTTGTGTTTGCTCACTCGTTTGTAAGACGGGAAAGCATGAAAACGTGGGTTGGCAAGCAGCATCTGCCATGAAACTCATGATACTGCTACCGCTATCCTTGCCTGACATGGCACGATAGCTACTCGAGTAATTCTATAACCCAAGGTGAAAGGAAGCAGGTAGGTATAGTGCAAATTGACTCAAACGGGACCCTCTGAACAAGCCAAACGCGATTCCTAACTAGTCAACCACAACACAAAACTTTG